>JARKHS020023060.1:27500-151966 GCA_030143305.2 Amblyomma americanum | reverse complement strand
CCGAAGGTCATCAATGCGCTCGAAAGTGCACGATCTGTGGGGGCGGCCACGTCACCGGCTCCAGAAAATGTCAAAACAGCCTAAAGAAAAATGCGAGATACGACGGCGGCAGGCAGAGTCGCCGCCGCAGCAGGGACGGCAGGAAATCGAGATGGTTCAGCTCAGAGGGAGACGCCTCGTCGCGGAGCCGCTCGAGATCCAGGAGCCGAACACGGAGTCGTTCGAGGAGCCTTTCGAGGTCTAAGTCGCCACCAACACCACCACCACGACAGGGGGCCTGGGGCCAACGGTAACCCCTTCAACAAGAAGAAAAAGCCCGGCACCAAGGTGAACTGGGGAGCAGGCCCTTCCAACACTGCTCTGCACTCGGGCAAAATCCCCCCGCGCTTATACAACAGGATGATCCCGAAAAAGCAGAACTGCGAAGGAAACTAGAACAATCGCTAGCCTGCAACAAAGAGCTAAAAAGACAGATTGTCGCAATTAGACGGGAAATGCAGGAACTGAGGACCGGCAGCCCTCCGCACCCACAGCCTCAAATTGTTAGGACACCGTCACCACCCATGCAACAGCAGGGAGATGACGAGTTTTGAAAATTCAAGGAAGAAATGCAAGCTACGATGCAATCTCTGTTACAACAATTTATGCAGCAAACACAATCACAGTTTGCCTAAATAAGAAGTAATCTCAGAAAGCAAGAATTTTCGAGAAATATAAGGGAAAAGGCCCACCACCTTCACAGTCCGGGCCTCGCCGCCCTAGCCCAAAACACCACTGCTAAAAACTAATATGGCCAGAACGACTAAAGGAAGAAAAGAATACTTCAACATCTGGCAGTGTAACTTTAGATGCTACCGCAGAAAACAGGGCCTACTGAAACAATACATATACACACACGAAGCCCCGCCGGACGTTACAGCGCTTCAGGAGACTGGCGAAACCCCCACACTATCAGGTTACACGTGCTACGAGCCGAACGAACAGGGCAGGACGGCCACCCTGGTCAGTAAATCGTTGGTGGCCATCAGCCACGACAGAATCGAGGAAACGGACGTAGAACACGTAATAGTCGATATTATACTCAAAAAGAAGAGCAAACGCGGCAGCATTTTCATAGTAAACGCGTATAACCCTCCGAAACCAAGGAAAGCGAAATTTAAGGAACTGTTTCAGGGCGCGCGAAAGCTAGCAAAGGACAACGCCCTAAAAATTTTAGACTTTAATGCTAGGAACGAGATCTGGTGATACAGGACTACCGACGCCAAGGGGAAGGAAATCGCGGAGGCGGCCGAAATTACCGAATGCGAGCTCCTCACAGACCCAGACTCCCCGACTGGAACAGGCAACAGCGTCAAAAACGACACGAGCCCCGACCTCACTTTTACTCGCGGCACGGAGCTGGCGCAATGGGAAAACTTAATGGAGAATCTAGGTAGCGATCATTACATCATAAAAACGCAAATCTCTTCCGATAGACTTAAACGTGAATAAGGAACCGCGAAAATTACTGACTGAGACGCCTTCCGAAAGGCATGCGATAAACTGGAAAAAAATGGGATACAATCGATCGAGGATTATACTAAAATGCTACAAGGAAGGCGCCCATGTGCTGTGCGATGTCAGTGCACGTTAAAGATCCCCAGGTGGTCGAAATTATTCTGTAGCCCTCCACTACGGCACCTCTCGCTTCCTTTCTTCTTTCAGCCCTCCTTTATCCCTTCCCTTATGGCGCGGTATAGGTGTCCAACGATATATGAGACAGATGCTGCGCCATTTCCTTTCCCCAAAAACCAATTATTATTATTATTAAAACAACCATTTCACCAAAGAGGTAGCAAAAACGACCCAAACCACACACAAGGTTACTAGGGCTTTGGGAGGCTAGGCGAGGGCTCACCAAAAGGTGGAAGTACCATAAGTAGAATAAGAAATTGAAACGCAAAATTGCGGAGATAACGGCGAAGGCCGAAGAGCACGCCACCCTACTGGCGAGGCAAAATTGGCAGCAATTTAACGATTCACTTAACGGGACCCTGAGCACAGCGAGAACTTGGCGTATTCTCAAGGCGCTCATAGACCCAACCAAAACTATATCGGAAAATTATAAGGCCATATACCGCCTGGTCAATCAATACAAAGGACCGGATGCGGAGCTCTTCGAGAAGGTTCGCGTTTAATGCTACGGGGTCTCAAACCCGGCAGCCTACACGGACGGGTACAGGGGCAAAGAAAATAACGACCTAGACAGACCGAGTACGAGGGAGGAAGTCTACGCGGCTACGCAGTGCGCGACTAAAAATACGGCCACAGGCGCGGACAAAGTTACAAACGCGCTCATACGCAACCTTAGCGACACACTGGTAGAGGAGCTAACCCGATTTCTCAATACACATTGGGAAGCGGAAACGATACCGGCGGAATGGAAACATGCCGAGGAAGTCATGATTCCTAAACCGGGCAAAAAGCTAAAGATTGAAATTCTAAGACCAATATCGCTCAGCTCGTGCTTAGGCAAACTATACGAGAGAGTGGTAACGCGCAGGCTACAACAGTATATAGAGGATAATGAGCTGTACCCCCACTCTATGCTTGGTTTCCGAGCCACACTATCCACCCAGGATATACTTCTCCAAATCAAAGAACAAGTACTCTTAGGAGTACCCTACAACGGGGAACACGTTATAATGGCACTTGACATAAAGGGAGCTTTCGACAATGTCAGCCACGACGCCATCCTTACAGGTCTAGACGACCTAAACTGCGGGAGGAGGATCCATGTCTATGTTAAAGAGTTTCTTTCGGACAGAACAGCTACGATTGGACTAGGAGAACTTAGATCGGATAAATTCTTAACCCCAAACAAAGGAACACCCCAGGGCTCAGTCATCTCTCCCACGCTCTTTAATGTAGCGATGATTGGGTTAGCTAAACAATTAGAAACAATCAACGGCATACACCACGCCATGTACGCCGACGATATCACAATCTGGATGACCAGAGGGTCGCTAGAGGAAAAGGAAGAGAAACTTCAGGAAGCCACGACATGCGTAGAAAACTATATCAAGGCCAGATGCCTCGCGTGTTTGACAGAAAAATCGAAAATTCTCCGCGTCTGCCGAGGTAAACAGAATCGCAGGGTTGCGGCAGACGACGACCAGCTAAAACTCTAAATCTACCTCGAAGGCAAACCGATCCCAGAGAAACCCGTGATTAGACTCTTAGGAATGTGGATACAATCGAACCAGCGCTGTACTCACACCCTCGCCCTACTAAAAGCTTCGACGCTGCAGGTTGCTCGCATGATTAAGCGGGTCTCGCAGAGACGATAAGGCATGCGCGAGGAAGACACGCTTAAACTCGTAAGGAGCCTTGTGGTGAGCAGGATGACCTATAGTCTCCCCTACTTTAACCTTACCCAAGGAGAAACACAACAAGAATCCTATGCCACGCCTACAAAGCTGCCCTACAATTACCAAACAGCACACCGACAGAAATGTTGATGGCCCTAGGACTCCTAAACACGCTAGACGGGTTCAAAAGAGCTCAGCTTGTAACCCAGCTACAACGTTTTATGCTTACACTAACGGGCAAGGAAGTATTAAGAAAACTGGGTTGCGAAGGAGCGCTAGTAGAAATTCAAAGGACAGACACAATACCAGACGAACACAGACAAACAATAAAGGCGGCTCCACTGCCCATAAATATGGACACAAATCTGCACACTGCACGCAGAGCGGCTAGAACCACCTATATGCAAAGAACACTAGCCCTGCGGGACACAACGGTGTATGTGGACGGAGCCAGATACGCCAAAATTCCAGGACAAGGCAACTACAACATGGTGGCGACGGTGATATGCTCGGACCTACGCGAGATCACTAGCGCATCTCTAAACGACTGCACGGTAGTCGAGGCCAAAGAGGCGGCCGTAGCTCTAGCGGCAGCGGAGGGCTACCGGTCCAAGCAGTATTTAACGATTATATCAGACTCGCAAGCGGCCTGCCGAAACTATATGAACGGCATAATTAGCCGCAGCGCGCTCCGCATACTCTGCTCTTGCGGCGCACCCCAAAAGGATAAGCAAGGACGACCACTTTTTCATACGATAGTATGGACGCCAGGTCACGAAGGAGTGGTAGGCAACCAAGAGGCCGACAGGGTAGCTCGAGAGCATACGAAAAGCCGAGCTTCCCGCGTAGGCGGCCCCGAGGTTTTCGTACCTATCCCGCAGGGATATACGGCGATTTTAGATTATTTTAAAGGGGTCTGAAGACGCTACCCCCACCACACAAATAACTTAGCAGAGAAGAGTCTGTAGCTTGGAGACAGCTGCAAACGGGTACCTACCGTAACCTGCATATGCTAAGCAAAATTCACCCCATGCAATATAAAGATACATGTCCATGGTGTAACGAAACGCCCATGCTATATCATATTTCGTGGGAATGCCCGAGAATACCCGTGGTCCCAGCCATACCAAACCCGAGTGCGGAGCAGTGGGAGGGATTGCTCTCCAGCGACCGCCGGTGCGACCAAATTGGACTAATCCGGCGGGCCAAGCTGGCGGCGGCATCCAGCGGAGCCCTGGAATAGGGGCTGACGACCCTGTGCAAGAGAAGATGACCCAAGTCATCTGACACCGCAGACGAACGAAACTAGAGCAAAATAAAGTTTATTCTCTCTCTCTCTCAAACGCCGGGTCGCGCGAAGCGCGGTGTAGAATAGCGTAGTGAAGCTTTTCGCTTCAAAAACTGTACAGATATGTTAAAAAGGTAGCGCATTTTGACCCGTCGCGATGGCTCAGTGGTTAGGGAGCTCGGCTACTGATCCGGAGTTCTCGAGTTCGAACCCGACCGCGGCGGCAGCGTTTCAATGGAGGCGAAACGCCAAGGCGCCCGCGTGCTGTGCGAACCCAGCAAACAACGTACCTCCCCAGGTGAGCCCAGAAAGGATGAAATGTCCCAGTCCCAGTAAAACACTTATGGAACATGCTGGATATAGAAACACAAGCAAAAGGTAAGTGCGCCCACTAATGGCCTAGAAACGTTTTTTGGAGGGTGTTAAGCAGAAACAAAAACAAATAGCATTTTGGTCCCAGAAAGGAAACTGGGAGCACATTCTTGGGAACAATGCTTTTCAACAAAAAATACTGACTCCTCGGTCCCTTTTCTCTCTCCCTCTCGCCAAAAGCTACGGAGAGAGAAGGTTTTGCTCGCGCATTCGCCATTTTGAGAGATCAAACAGTTTTGTTCGAACAACAGAAGGAAGCGCATTTCACCCCGCATCTCTCTCGTGGGCCCTCGGCTCCATGCTGCAGACAGGAAGGCGACTAATAATAATTATAATTGGCTTTTTGGGGAATGGAAATGGCGCAGTATATGTCTCATATATACCGTTGGACACCTGAACCGCGCCGTAAGGGAAGGGATAAAGGAGGGAGTGAAAGAAGAACGGAAGAAAGGGGCGCCGTAGTGGAGGGCTCCGGAATAATTTCGACCACCTGGGGATCTTTAACGTGCACTGACATCGCACAGCACACGGGCGCCTTAGCGTTTTTCTTCCATAAAAACGCTGCAGCCGCGGTCGGTTTCGAACCCGGGAACTCCGGATCTGTAGTCGAGCGCCCTAACCACTGAGCCACCAGGAAGGCGGCCGCGGTCAGCCTTTTCATTCCACCGCCGGGAGTAGCGGTCACCAACGTGCCAGTCTTCTATAGTGGTTCCAACTTCAGCACGGTGCGGCGGTCCCTGGAGGCATCTCCAACTACCAGCAGTCCTCGTTGCGCCGCTGTCTAGCAGAGGCGCCGTAATGGGCTCCCATCGCTCGTCCGGCTTCCTCGCTGTGCTCGCCTGGCTTCCTCGCTGGACGGAAGCCATCTTGCGCACACGTATTCTCGCAGCCCCTAGCCGCTCGCGCGCAAGCCCCAGTGAGCGGCAGCTCTTGCTCTCATCACTGGGCTGTCGTGAACTTCGTAGCTACGGATTCATGGCCGCTTTCCAGCGCACCTCGGCGTGCCCACATAATTCCTTTTGGAACTGATGCAGCGGCGCGCGGCGCATCGCAAGTCTTGCGCAGCTGCGCTTCATGACCGCGGCGGCTGCGTGTTTATGGAGGAAAAACGCTAAGGCGCCCGTGTGCTGTGCGATGTCAGTGCACGTTAAGGATCTCCAGGTGGTCGAAATTATCCCGGAGCCCGAGGTGGCGCTGTGAGCGCGCGAAGCGAGTGGACATACAGCGCATCGTCTCCACCAACTTTTGGCTGGAGCCACGGTTCCTCGGCCGGAACCCCGTCAACACAGCCGCGTCTGTGTTCGCGATGTCGACAGCTACCTGTGGACACCACTCACGCACAGGTGGGGCAACATTTACGCATTTTAGGGCCGATCCTCACTTGCGTTTCGTGGCGACGGCGCTAGGCCTAACGCCTACGCCGACGCTCGGCCGTGAGTGAGTCGCCCACCCGTGTCAAGATGGCTGCCCAAAAAGTACAACGCGGCTACGACCCGGACGCCATGGCCTGGTCCGAGGTTCCTTCAGCTCCAACGCCTGAGAGTCCGGATTCTGCGCCCATCGAGAACCCCAGGCTCTTCAAACTAGTGGAACGCCGCTCCCGCAAGCGGGACGCCGCCTCCAAGAAAGCGGACGCCACGTCGGCAGGCCGCTCAACACGGCACAGCGCTGCTGCGCGCGCTGCAGCGCTTCACGGAGGGGCCCAGTCTAAGACCGGACCCTCTTGGAAACCAAAGCCACTGCCGCGTCTTCATCCAGAAGACATCGTCATCATCCTGAAGCCCCGGGTGACCGTCGCTCTCAGGGATGTCTACCAACATGGCGAGCTGGGAGCAGCGTTCGCGGACTACCTGGGCGCCAAGGCCACAGCATCCCTCAGCCTGCTCCCCACATGGGAGCAAAACCTGATCGTCGCAGGCACCAGAGAGCCGCACGTCGCGGACAAGCTTCTGCGGGATTTTCAACTAACATCACCGAAGGGCCAGCTCTCCATGTACGGCCAGTTGAAACTCACTGGAGACGTGTGCCGCTGCGTCATCACCGTGGCCAAGCACGAGACCAGTGAGTCCCTCCAAAACAAAATCCAGTGGCGTGCTGGAGAGCTTGCCGATATCCGCAAGCTTGGCAAATCCGACGTCGCGTCGCTCACCTTCGTGGGAAAAGTGGTGCCGCGATATGTGCATTACAACTCTGAGGTGACCCTTGTGCGTCCGTACAAGAGAACCATTCCGGCCTGCGTGCGGTGCGGCACTGTGGGCCACCGAGCAGACACCTGCCCCTGCCCGGATGAAAAGTGCGGCCTGTGTGGCCAAACGGCGCCGACCGTCGACGGAGTCAAGGCGCAGCATGAATGCAGTCTGTCCTGTGCAGTCTGTGGGCAAGCCCACGCTACCAACTCCCGCGACTGCACGGGAAAATTCCGGCAGCTCAAGGTGCATGGCCCCAAGGCTAAGCGCCCAGAGGTGCCAAAAAACCAGCGACCTGGCAAGCAGCCAAGTCATTCAAAACCAGGTGCCGGTGGCGGAACGCCGCGTGGTGCTCACGGCACCGACCACAAGACATCGTCACCTTCTTTACCGTCGGTGGAACCAGCGCCCGGGAAGAAGACGGTGCCTCCACCGCCCAGCGGCAGAGACACTGGCCACTTCCCGGCCCTCAAGACAATTGGCGCTGCCGACGCCCGGGCATCAGCGCCTCAAACACCACAAACAGGTGAGCAGCTGGGCTGAGATCGCCTCCTCTTCCTCCCATCCCTCACCCTCCCACGTAACCGTCTCCGCACTCGACGCGGAATACAAAAAACAGATAGACGTGCTCCGGGCACAGAATGAGCTTTTGCTCAACAAAACTCAAAATTTAGAATCAAAATTGGCGTCCGCCGCACCGAGCCCGCAGAACTCGGACGCAATGGAGAGCGACGCGGAGATCTCGCCTGCCCTCGTGACAGCCATCTCTGCGATGGAGGAGCGCTTAACCTCTAAATTGCGATATATGATCGAGACCGCCATGGACCAGATCTTGACAAAGGTCAAATCTGCCGTCCCCGCGGTGGTCTCAAAACACATCTCGGACAACCCCCGCATCCTCCGTCGGACGGGACCCATTAGGGACGTATCCCGCCCTTCAAAATTCACCCGTCTGATTATTGATTCGGACAATGAGGACAACCGCACCGCTCCTTCCGTCATCACCCCCTTGATGGCGCAAGTAGCTGGCTCTGAGGCAGCCAATCCCTCCTCCTCCCCCCCAAGAATTTTAAATCATGGCGAGACACCTTAATCAAAGGAATTCCGCCATCTCCAATTCGGCCATGTCAACTTCAATAACACAGTGGAACTGTAGAGGCTTTAAGGACCGCACTAAGCGGGCCAATTTCCGCCTCTACCTTGAAAATTTCGAGTCCTTACCAGCCGTGGTTGCCCTCCAAGAGCCAGGCCTGGGCGCCACAATTTCAAATTACACGACGTTCCAACAGGATCCCGCGTCTTGTCTTCTTGTCCACAAAAGACTAAGACTACACAGCAAGTCTAGTGGATCTCGACCTCCCAATAGAGTACTCTTATGTAATGGTGACCCTCCTACCAGTCCGCCGCAGGGACCCACCGTTGCATATATTCAACGTGTACTGCTATCCCAAACTAAACGAGTGACTTTTGCGGACCTCTTTAGCCGCGCGCTAAGAGTAGCGGGCCGCGATCCCCTGCTTATTGTGGGCGACTTTAACGCTCCCAGTCAGCAATGAGGGTATCGCAAGGAGGAGTCACGCGGGCGTAAGCTGGCGGAGCTTGCGTCCACGTTGGGCCTCACCCTCCACACGGACCCTGTCCACCCAACCCGGCTAGGAAATTCCGTGACACGGGATACGTGTGCGGACTTAACCTTCACTCGCAACATACAACACGCAGACTGGCTCAACACCGAGGAGACCCTCGGTAGCGACCACTGCATCATTAACACTACACTACGCACACGCCCCCTCAAGCGTCCCAGAACACAAGCCCATATCCCAGATTGGACGAAATTCAGGCAAAAGTTTAACTCACTTGATAATACACCCATTTCCGCGCAAGGCTACACAGCATGGTCCCAAAAGCTGCTGGCACACCTTTCCTCGCATGAAACACACATCCAGCTCTCAGAGGCGGTCACGGACGTGGATAACCACCTTCTACACCTCTGGGAAGCCCGTCGCAGCCTCGTACGCCGTTGGCGACGCCAGAAACACAACAGAAAGCTTAAAGCTCGAATTGCCGAGCTTACCCAGAAAGCGGCAGAGTACGCGGCCCAACTCGCCGACTCCAACTGGGTAGATAGATGCAACACGGCCGCGCGACAAATGTCCAGCCGAAACACTTGGCGTCTCTTTCGAGCCCTACTCGACCCAACCCAAGCACGAACCGAAACACAAAAACATTTGCAGCGAGCCATGCACCATTTTCCTGGCAACAAGACTCAACTGGCACAGAAACTTCGGGACCAGTATCTGTGTACAGCCCAAGACCCCCGTGGATCTGCGTACTCTTATGCAGGCAGAGAGAACACGGAGCTGGATCAACCTTTCCAGCTCCATGATCTGCGGGCGGCTCTCGCCAAAATGAAACGGGGCACTGCGCCAGGACGGGATAAGGTCACCGTCAAGCTTTTGACGAACCTGCCCGACTTGGCATACCAGTCCCTCCTGGAATACGTCAATGCGATTTGGCGCGGGGACACCCCCCTGCCAATCGAATGGAAAACGGCTTTGGTGAGTTTTATTCCTAAAGCTGGCAAACCAATTGACACAGATAACCTCCGCCCCATCTCTCTCACCTCATGTGTGGGCAAACTAATGGAGACGATGGTGCGGGATCGGTTATCTACATATCTTGAACACAAACATGTCTTTGCGAGCACCATGTTCGGATTCCGCCCACACAGATCCGCACAGGATGTCCTCCTGCAATTCAATCGGGAAGTCCTTGACCCCCTCGAATGCCCCCATAATGACCGGGTAGTACTCGCACTGGATCTTAAAGGGGCATTTGACAATGTAACACATGAGATCATACTCACTAACCTAAGTCACACCGACTGTGGCCTCAACACATTCCAATACATAAGCCAATTTTTAATGGATCGTCAATCCTACATTCGAATTCAAGATAGAGACCATGGTCCTTACCTACTCGGCACGCGGGGAACCCCTCAAGGCGCGGTACTTTCCCCGCTGCTCTTTAATCTGGCCATGATGCACCTGCCGGCCCAGCTGAGTGGTGTCGCCGGCGTGCAGCACGCCCTGTACGCCGATGACATCACTCTGTGGGCCACACAGGGCAGCACAGGAGACATTGAAACCAGCCTGCAAACAGCGGCGACGATAGTAGACCGCTACGCCCGCCGCTGAGGTCTTCAATGTTCCCCTCAAAAATCGGAATTTGTGCACGTCCGCCCCTCACAGAAGTGCACAACTAAAATATCTCTCTCTCTTGAGAGCGGTCCCATACGCGAAAGTGATGAGATACTGGTACTCGGACTCTACATGCACAAACACAGGCGGCCAGACACTACATTGGCCAAACTCCGTAAGGTGGGGGACCAGGTGGGCCGCATGGTCCGCCGGGTTTCCAACAAACGCGGAGGGTTACGAAGTAAGGATGTCTTGCGGCTGGCAAACGCCTTCGTAACTAGTCGAATTCTCTATTCGACTCCTTATCTCCACCTACGGAAACAAGAGGAGGACGCCCTTGAGGTCATCCTTCGCAAAATTGTTAAACGTGCCCTTGACCTCCCCATCACTACTTCAAACAGCCGGCTTATGGCTCTTGGGGTGGTGAACACTTTCCGGGAGCTCCGGGAGGCGCACCTTACAAACCAGTACACGCGCCTGTCGCTAACGGAGTCGGGTCGCCGCCTTCTTGCTCGACTCCATATCCAACACACCCCTCCAATGGAAGACAGGTTTCGCATCCCGGAACTGTGGAGACGTGCCCTCCACCTGCGGCCTCTTCCAGCAAACATGTCACACGAAGACCATAACGGTCGGCGCCTGGCACGAGCGGAAGCGCTAGCCCGATATTATGGCAACAAAACAGGTGTCTACTACGTGGACGCCTCCGGCCCTCACCACGGGGGATGGTACACGGCCGCGGTAGTTCACAACAGCAACACAGTTAACGGCCTAACATTCAGAGCCCGCAGTGTAACACAAGCAGAAGAGGTCGCGATTGCTCTCGCGGCCTCACATTCCAATTCAAAATACATAATCACCGACTCGCGAGGGGCCTGTCGGAACGTCGAACAAGGCTGCACTCCCTTCCTAGCCTATCGAATATACCAAAATTGCATACGGGATACGGACCCCGCACACCGTTACCCCATATGGGCCCCTGCTCATCAGGGGTTGGCAGGAAACGAGGCAGCAGACGCAGCCGCCCGCGCGCTCTCTCACCGGGCTGTTTTCTCCTCCCCATCCGATCAGCAACCCGATTTTAATCCTGTCTATACATTCAAAGATATTACAAAATATTATCAAAATTGTCATCGCCTTTACCCTAGTCCATGTAAAGGCCTGAAGAAGGCGGATGAGCGGCTCCTTCTCGGCCTTCTCACCAATACATTGCTGTGCCCGGCAGCGCTAAAACATTTTGACCCCTCCTTTAGTGGCAGCTGCCCACACTGTAGTGCAGTGTCCTCTGACACTTATCACATGGTTTCGGCCTGCCCCTCCAACCCCGCTATTCCCCCCATCCCCAACCCAACCCGAGAGGACTGGGAGGCGACCCTGCTCGGCTGCCACGACTTACAGGCCCAACAAGCCTTAGTCGGGCGCGCCCGGGCGGCGGCAACCGCCACTGGGGTCCCATACTAGGGACCTCCACCTAGTGCTTGTACGGATCGGTCCCTTACGGGCTGATCCAAACATACCTCCTATTCATCCGTAATAAATGTTTTCACCACCACCATCCCGGAGCCCTCCACTACGGCACCTCTCCCTTCCTTTCTTCTTTCACTCCCTCCTTTACCCTTCCCTTACGGCGCGGTTCAGGCGTCCAACGATATATGAGACAGATACTGCGCCATTTCCTTTCCCCCAAAAACCAATTATTAAACCAATTATTCATGGCCCTACACCATAATAGCGCTCTTACATGCTTCGTTCTCGGCAGCGGATTTCAAGGCAATGGGCGACTCCAAGCGCGCACTCTGCATCCCTCAGCGCCTCCGACGACTGTGGCGTGTTGTTGGTGGTAGTGTGGCCATCCACTGCGGTCATAGGCGGGAGATATCTTCGGAAGCCCACCAGACTCTTGCTGCGAGTGCCCATGGATTAACCTGCTCTACCTACATTGCCGTCCTGTCGCAGCGGTAGTTTGCGTTATGTTCGCGTCGCTGACTTTCAACCCACCCCCACCGGATTACCTGTGCCTTGATCACCTTGATCTCGCCTCCCACGACGTATTGTGCCGCACGCGCGGTCCGCTATACCATGGGTGCCGCGCGCCAGGGCTCCTACCTCAAGACGTCCCCCCTTTCCATCCGGCTGCAAGCAGTCTTATCTCCACACTTATTCACAAGAAAATAAAACGGGGGTGTAACGAGGATGTAAGGCGTATGTTTGAGCGTTCGCTGCGCCGTGAGAACGCAGGACAGAAGGCTGCGTTGAATTCATGTATATAGTTTCAGCATTTTATTTTATCCACAGGTTTCCATTGGCAACGTGGTCAAGGTATGTTGGTTTATGCTCGTTTTTTATTTTCGCCTCGTAGAATTAATTTTTTCCGTGTTTTGATAACACGCTCAAGCTTACTCCGAGGCTCGTGCGAGAGGAAAAGCCAGAGGGAGGTTTCACCCTGCAGAATGTCCGTGACCTGAAACCGCGTATCTGTATCGTCCGCCCATATCGTCTTTTTTTTTGGCACCCAGGTTGCACTTTACATGCGTTTGCTTTTGCGTGTGCATATATGCTTTTGTACCCTTTAGAATGTTTGCTTGAGGTGCATCAACTTTCATCCTGTATTATGTTTTTATTGTTTTATTTTTCAGCTTTCTCAGAGCTAGAGAAAAACTTGGCCTTTATTATATGCTGGTGCCGTAGTGCTCCGTACATTGTGTGTTAAATGTTGCATACATATGCGTCTCCTCTTTGTATTCACTTAAATGCAAAGAGCACATCTAATAAACTGAATTTGCATCTGTATTGCGCTGCTATTTCCTGTTATATGGGCGGGATCGGGCGACTTTTTGAATTCATATTTCCTTTGTGTGTAAAATTTTGGCACATTTCATGTTCTTGTGCCGGGAGCAGCGCAGCACGAAACAAAGAATAGAGAGGCGGGAATCAACGCTGACTAACAACCAGATTTTAATCCACGTTCGATCGAATATATACATCTTGCTCGTGCAATAAGGAAAGAACAGAAGCATGACAAACGCATAAGATGTACACGTGGTAAAAGATTAGGACAACGCACGCAGATAACTTCGCTGTCCCGAAACGCTATCGAAAGTATGCTGACGCATATACGTCGCTCTTTTGTCGATTGTTGAAGGCTTCTTCAACCTCCCTGGTCCGTTGATCAAAATATGACATGATGGCCATTGTGTTGCTAAGCTGCAGGTCACATTCATGATCTCTGCAATGTTTGGCTAATTCACTGCTGATGGCGCACTTTAGGGATCTTTTGTGCTCTCGAAGCCGTTCATTCAAACAGCGCCATACTTGACCAATGTAGGTGCGTCTGCATGACATAGGTATTTCATAAACCCCGCTTTTCACACATTTCACATGTTTTTTCCGGTGCTTTTTCTTGCATTGATATTTTCCTTTGCTCGCTGTTGACTTGGCGCAAAGGCTTCTTAACTTGTTGGGTGCTGACATAAGCACTTTTACACCAGCTCTTTCTCCTGCCCTTTTGAGCCTGTGGGAAATGCCATTAATGCAAGGAATGACCGCGTATGGCTTCCTTTATTATGATGTGGTTGTGACATAATTTCTGCCTATAAGTGCTTGCAGAATCCCTTCTGCGACACTGAATAGCAGTCTCGTCGGGTAACCTGCTGCTTTCAGCCGACTGTTCTGGGCGTCAAAACTGCCTTGAACTTCATGACGACAGGATCTGGTCAATGCGGCTCTCATTGCTACTTTTGCAAAGGGCTAGAAGAACTAGGACTAGAAATAACAAGTGAACTCCCAGAAAACAACGTCATGCGATTTCTTGACTTGACGCTAGCCTTTCTCGGCGCTCACATATGCTGGCGGTACGGACCACGAAGCTAGAAGGGACTGCCCCCCCCCCCCCCTACACATCTGTGCACTCCAAGATCATCAAGCGAGGATAGAAAAAAAAACAGCAATGAGAGCCGCATTGACGAGATCCTGTCATCATGAAGATCAAGGCAGTTTTGACACCCAGAACTGTCGGCTGAAAGCAGCAGGTTGCCGACGAGACTGCTATCCAGTGTTGCAGAAGGAATTCTGCAAGCACTTAGAGGCAGAGAATATGTCACAACCACATCAGAATAAAGGAAGCCATACGCGGTCATTCCTTGCATTAATGGCATTTCACACAGGCTCAAAAGGGTAGGAGCACGACCTGGTGTAAAAGTGCTTATGTCAGCACCCAACAAGCTAAGAAGCCTTTGCGCCAAAGTCTACAGCGTGCAAAGGAAAAAATAAATGCAAGAAAAAGCACCGGAAAAAACATGTGAAATGTGTGAAAAGCGGTGTTTATGAAATACTTATGTCAAGCAGACGCACCTACATTGGTCAAACAGGGCGCTGTTTGAATGAACGCCTTCGAGAGCACAAAAGATCCCTAAAGTGCGCCATCAGCAGTGAATTAGCCAAACATTGCAGAGAGCATGAATGCGCTCCGCAGCTTGTCAACACAATGGTAATCCCGTCAAATTTTGATCAACGAATCAGGGAGATTGAAGAAGCCTTAAACATGCGACCAAAGAGCAACGTATGTGTCTACATGCCTTCAATAGCGCTTCGTGAGAGAGAAACTGATTATCTGCGTGAGTTGTCTTAGTATTTCACCACGTGTACATCTTGTGCGTTTTTAGTGCTTTTTTTTCTTCTTATACGAGCGAGATGCATATATTCGACGAAAGTGCATTAAAAATATGGTTGTTATCCAGCGTCGTGTCCCGCCTTTCTTTGTCTCGTGCTGCGCTGCGCCCGTCACAAGAGCATGCACCAACCAGCCCAAATTTTCAACCTGTTAAAGCACATTTCATGTAAACAGGCGAGTCTGAAACGCCTAGCCAGCAAGGATTCACGCAAGTGGACAGATGTATTAGACCACCTGTAACGGAAGCATGTGCCTGAAATTTATCACATATGTGCACTTAGATGCCTGAGGTCTGCATGAAAAAGAAATAATTTTATTGAACCAGAGCCGAGAAATCTAGCATTAACCTTTTGGGGCTGTCCCTAGGACGCACAACTGTTTGGGCACGGCTAGTTGTGGGGACATTTTTTGGACGCCTTCGGGAAAAATGTGCATCTCCTGGGGACATTCCAAATGTCCTGATGGGATATTTCTGGGAGATTTTGAGGAGATTTTGTGTTTGTTCGGATGTCAGTGCACGTTAAAGATCCCAGGGTGCTGCCTATCCAGTGTGCGGAGCGCAATCAATAATAATAATTGATTTTGGGGGAAAGGAAAAGGCGCAGTATCTCTCTTATATATCGTTGTACACCTGAACCGCACCGTAATGGAAAGGATAAAGGAGGGAGTGAAAGAAGAAGGGAAGAGGTGCCGGAATAATTTCGACCACCTGGGGATCTTTAACGTGCACTGACATCGCACAGCACACGGGCGCCTTAGCGTTTTTCCTCCATAAAAACGAAGCCGCCGCGGTCGGGTTCGAACCCAGGAACTCCGGATCAGTAGTGGAGCGCCCTAACCACTGAGCCACCGCGGCGGGTTCGGAACGCAATCAAAGCAGGCTTTGGACACCAACGCCATGTACATGAAAGCGAGATTGAGGTCTACACGACTCAAGGAGCCGATTGTGCGCCGTTCCTTTCGTGAAAATGAACAGCCATTGCAAATTTGTCAACACAAAGGAATTCTATGAACGCCGTCGGCTCACTTGTTTTGTTTGGTTTTTTGGGAACGAAAATGGCACAGTAACCATCTCACCTATTTCGGTGGACACCCGAACCGTGCCGTAAAGGAAGAGATAAAGGAGGGAGGGAAAGAAGAAAGAAAAAACTGAAAGCTGAAAGTTGCATTTTGTGGAAAGGCGCGGCGCTGCGCAGTGGCGGAACACCTGTGGCTCGGTGTGACTAGGGAGCGAGAGAGAGAGAGAAAAGGCGACGGAGTCGGCGGCGGCCACCTGCGTCATGCGTGACGACACTCGTGCTGCGATATACGGCGAGTCGCGCGAAGCGCGGTGTTGACTAGCGTAGTGAAGCTTTTCGCTTCCAAAACTGTACAGATATGTGAAAAAGGTAGCGCATGTTGACCCGCCGCGGTGGCTCAGTGGTTAGGGAGCTCGGCAACTGATCCGGAGTTCTCGGGTTCGAACGCGACCGCGGCGGCTGCGTTTCGATTGAGGCGAAACCCCAAGGCGCCCGCGTGCTGTGCGATATGTCAGTGCACAGGTTGTCTAAATTATTCCAGAGCCCTCTACTACGCCCCCGGTTTCTTCTTACACTCCCTCCTTTATACCTTCCCATAAGGCACGGTTCGGGTGTCCACCGAGTTATGACAGACAAATCCTGTGCCATTTCACACACAAAAAAACAATTTTCATTTTTTTTATTTTCCAATGCACTGCAGGTTCAACATTTAAGCACAGTTCATGACTGGTATTTGGCCGTTTACTCACTAAAGACACACAGAGACATGACAATGAAGGTGCACCCAATCAAAATCGCTCTTGCATGTGAACAGTTTCATCAGTTTGGCCTCCCGGGGATCTTTAACGTGCACTGACATCGCAGAGCACAACGCTAAGGCGCCCGTGTGCTGTGCGATGTCAGTGCACGTTAAAGATCCCCAGGTGGTCGAAATTATTCCGGAGCCCTCCACTACTGACCTATTTGTTCCTCTCTTCTTTCACTCCCTCCTTTATCCCTTCCCTTACGGCGCGGTTCAGGTGTCCAACGATATATGAGACAGATACTGCGCCATTTCCTTTCCACCAAAAACCAATTATTATTATTATTACTCCAATGAGCTAATGACACCAACAGTAGGTTCCACAAAGCTGCAAAACTTTAGTGTCACAAAAGTATGTGGGCACAACAGACTCTCCACCAACTTAATTGATGTGCTTAACGGGACACCAAGAACAAATAAATCCAATTTTTGCTGCTCAAGCAAAGATTGATTCTTTGGGTTCTTTTCGGATTTCTTTACCATGGTTAGGCAGAAAAATATGCGTTCTTTTAGAGTGAAAATTGGATTTAAAATACGAAACTTCCTTCCCGCTGTTCAAATCAAATTTGTCACGCCAATACTCAAAAAAGCTTCAAAATGAACCACAGATGTGTAACCTAACCTGAGAGATCTGAGCAGAAAAAAAGAAAATTGGCAGCGGCTTAGCTCGGCTATGCCAGGATATACGAGCGAAAGCTAAGGCATAGCATGGTTAGCCTTGGTTAATCCTGATTGCAAGACCAGGTTAGTCTGGTTGTCTAGCTATATTGTTGTCGCATTAAAGACGACATAAATGTGGTTGCGGCGCACGTGAGCTCTCCTTTTCAATCCTCCTGCTCAAGCCACTGCTCAAGCCTCAGTACTCAGTACTTCCGAATCGCTACGGCTGATTCTATATCGGACGTTGTTACAGCGCTGGAACATGCCAGGGCGGTAGGCCAGGTTGCTCAGCTGCTACTACTGGACGTCTGGGGCGGTTTTGACAACGTTCACCACGCGCCAATTCTCGCGGTGCTTGAGGGGGCTGGTGTGAGCGGGCGCCTTTTGCGATACGTTCATGGCTTCCTGAGCGGGCGCACCATGCGCGTACGAGTAGGGGGTAAGCTCTACAAGCCTCGCCCGGTCGACATGGGCGTGCCGCAGGGCTCTGTCCTATCACCATTTCTGTTTAATGTGGCCATGTCGGTGGTGCCGGCCTCCCTCCCCACGAGCGGCCGACACCATGTGCACATGTCCATATATGCAGACGACATAGCTCTGTGGTGCCGGGGACCACCGGGCGAGGCGCTCCGCGTGCGGGGGTGCCTTCAGGGAGCTTTGACCGCAATCGATGCCAGCTTGCGCGGCCTTGGTCTGTCGCTGAGCGCGGACAAATCGGTGGCCATGGCCTGCGTTTCGCGCTCGCGCGCGCACCTTGCGCCACTGTCACTGGACGGGACTCCGATTCCTTGGCGTAAATCGGTGCGGTACCTTTTCCTGGACATCGACTGGCGCCTTTCCTTCCGCCCCGCGGCGACCAAGGCCTGTCTGCAGATGAAGAGGATCACCGCCGCCGTGCACAAGCTCACCGCTCGAGGCCAGGACATCTCCCAGCAAGCCGCGCTGCGTCTATATAATGCCGCAGCTTTGGGGCCGGTGCTCTATGCGCTGCCGCTCATCACGGTGCGCAAGCCGTGCTGGAAGAAACTCGAGCTTCAGCACCGCAAATCCCTGCGCGTGTGCCTAGGCCTGCCCAAAAACTCGCAGTGTGCCGCAACGTTGGCCGAGGCAGGAGCGTGGCCACTTGAGCTCCAAGCAGCGCGCAGGGCATTGAATCACATCAACCGGCTTCACCGCGCACCGGACGGCGGCTCGCTGCTGCAGCGTATGCACTCGCACCCGCGCTCACGAATGGGCGCGGCGCTGCTCGAGTATGAGCAATTGACCCAAGGCCCACCCCCTACGGCTCCTGCGCGCCCTGGCCTTCTGCATCGGAGGTACAGCGAGAGATCGTCAGCATTGCGGGAAAGCGGAGCACATCCCTCTGTGCTGTGCAGCAGCTGGCCAGAGCCGTCATACACGAGGAGCTCCAGGACCATCTCCTCGTGTACACCGACGGCTCAGTGGCCCGCGACAGGTGCTCCCTTGCTGCGGCGGCCACCATCCCCGCCCTGCGACTGCACAGCCAGCAACACGCAGCCTTCCTGGGCTCCTCCACTACGGCGGAGTTTATGGGGATCCGGCTCGGGCTGGACCTGCTGCTCACCCTCGGCCCTCCGCCGCCCAGGAGTGCTCTGCTGTGCGATTCCCGCGCCTCCCTCAGCCGCCTGCAATCTAACGGCCGCGGTACCCCACTAGTGCGGGAAATTCGCTCGCGCATCGAGCGCCTCGCGCAGAGAGGTTGTGCCGTGCGTGCAGAGTGGGTGCCCGGTCACTGAGGCATCGCCGGCAACGAAGAAGATGACGACCTCGCGACCGCTGCACACCAACCGCTGCGACCGCTGCACTCCACGACCATCTCCGAAAGCAGCACCCCGACCCACGCATCGCGGGAGGTGAACGCATCGACAATGTCACCGGCTGTCGCGCACTCACACGGTCACAACGTGCAATGATCCTCCGCGCGAGCATTGGCTGCGTGTGGCCCGGGGAACGACGGGTGCGTCACGGAATCACGACGAGTGATGTGTGTGACGGATGCGGTGCAGTGGAAACACTAGAACACCTGCTCCTTCACTGTGCCGCGCTCGCCGATGCTCGTCGCGATATGCTCGCGGCCTATAGGGCCCAGGGCATACTACCAGACTCCATCAAGATGCTATTGTGGCCGCAAGGCAGTGCGCTCACTCGTAAGCGAACTTTGGTGAGCCTCTGTGCATTCCTCGAACACACGGGCTTGACGTCCCGTCTGTTCTCCGTCAGGTAGTTGCACGCAGTGACAGAACGCTCCGCGAGTTCTACCTTGAACGATTAGTAACTGGACGCCCCACTCCAGTTGTAATCAACACAGTGCTGTGCGCGTGTGTGATTTAATTCCTCTAAAATGAACTAATCACGCGCACAACCTGGGGCGCGATTACGGATCAGTCTCAATCGAAATTGTCTCAAAAAGTATATCATTTGGCTCTCTCCTATTGGTCGGCGGCCATTTTGATTTTTTTCGTCACTGACTGACGTCGATAAATGGCGCAGAAGTGGTGACGTTGGCCATCTAATTATGCCGGCAGATTGAGACGATTTTTTGAGACTGGAAAAAGTAGTATCAACACGTTTGAGACAGAAAATGGCGGCGGTTTATTTTGCCATACGCGGCTTGCCGCGCGAGCAACAGCGTAGGAGAGTGCACGAAGACGGTTTTGACTTGCCAGACGAGCTGTTTCGTCGCCAATTTCGACTCAGGAAGGAGACTGCACAGTGGCTGTGCGACCAACTCGCCGATGAACTGGGAGGTGCGCGGGCGAGTGCGCTGTCAGTGCAGCGACAGGTGTTGTGCGCGCTGCGCTTCTTCGGCACCGGCGGATTTCAAGGCGCCGTGGGCAACGAGGGCAACGTTGCCATAGCCCAGCCCACTGTGAGCAAGTGTGTGCGGCGGGTGTCAGCAGCTATTGTCAGAGTGGGGTCGCGTGACGGTTGGGTGCGGTTCCCGGCGACCCCGGAAGAGAAGGCGGCGGCGAAGGAGGGCTTCCTTCGCCACGGCAGCATCCCCGGCGTCATTGGGTGTGTGGATGGCACACTTATCGCCATCAAGGCGCCACGGGGCGATGCTGCATACAAGGCCGCCTTTTGGTGTCGCAAGGGCTTCTACGCACTCAACACAATGATAGTGAGTAGGCTTCGCTCTCCGTTTTTGACTGCATGTTCGGCCTTAAGCTCGGGCCTTGACGGCGGAAGTTCACAACTAAGCTTGTGGTGTGCTTTCTCTCACAGGTGTGCGACTCCAACATGCGAATTATAGCTGTTGACCCCCGCTGCCCAGGATCGGACCACGACGCGTTTTCGTGGCGCTATTCGTGGCTGCGGCAGGAGATAGGGCAAGGACTGCTGTTGCAAGGTGGCGAGTTTCTTCTGGGTAAGCAATAAGAAACCCCCACCGCGGTTACAAATTCCGTGGTGAGGCAAAAATGAAAACCGAAAGAGGTTATCGAGGCTTACTTCACCTCCAAAAGGGGTGACAACTGTGTCGGTTCGTCTGAATTATGTCTAGCAAAGAAACATCGAAATCTTACAAGGGTACATTGGGGCTTTCCATTCCCACTGATCACACATGGCCCTGTCGATAATGTATTCGCACTGCACACGGTGTCTTTGCCTGTGTACCTTGTTTCCTGATCCTTTATAAGTGTCCCTGTTTCCACAAAATAGTCAGTCGCAAGTTGTACGCTTTGTGTGTGCGTATTTGTGCCTCTTGTGGACCGGTCGTCTTCGCTTTTTTTTTTGGACATTGCTATGAATCTGCTGCCATTGTATCAAGAGTGATGAGATTGAGGACGACAGAGGCTACGCTTAACTGCACACCATTTCTGTTATGCAGGGGACAGTGGCTACCCTTTGGAGCCCTGGCTTTTGACACCTGTGCCAGGGCATCCCAGTGTGGCGTCTCCAGAGGGGTTGTTCAACTCAGCGCATGGCTCCATGCGATGCGTTGTGGAGCGTGCCATAGGCGTGTTGAAGAGCCGCTTCCGGTGCCTGCAAAGGTACCGGACGCTCCAATACGAGCCGGAGCGAGCGGCCCTCATAATCGGCGCATGTGCTGCGCTCCACAACCTGTGTTTGAATGACCCCTTGCCAGAAGAAGGGGACGTAGATGCCGCTGACCCGGACGACGACGAGCCACCTCCGGCTGCAGTCCACACGCAAGGCGCTGCAAGCCGCCTTACCTACCTGCGGGGGAGAGCCGTGCGCGACGGTATTGTCGAGCATTTTCGGAGAACCCGTCTCCAGAGGCTGGCATACCTGCGCACGGTGCGTCGTCAGTTGCGGCGGCAACTCCAGCGTCGCCAGCACTGAGCCCATCGACACCACCTCGCAGGGTAGCTGTCCAAGGTGTTCATTTGTGCAACACAGCAGCCACGGTTACTGTTGGCAGCGTCATCCCCTCGTGTCAGTGTACGTTTGTGTGTGAGCAACTGTGCGTCGTGCCCCTAGCCGCAGCCCGCAAAGTGCCGACTTTTATTTCTTTGTTTCGTGTGTGTGCCTACAAGCTGCCGGTGCCGAAGAAGCGCAGCGTGCACAACACCTGTTGCTGCACTGACAGCGCACTCGCCTGCGCACCTCCCTGTTCATTGGCGAGTTGGTCGCACAGCCACTGTGCAGTCTCCTTCCTGAGTCGAAATTGGCGACGAAACAGCTCGTCTGGCAAGCCAAAACCGTCTTCGTGCATCCTCCTACGCCGTGTGTGTGTGTGTGTGTGTGTGTGTGTGTGTGTGTGTGTGTGTGTGTGTGTGTGTGTGTGTGTGTGTGTGTGTGTGTGTGTGTGTGTGTGTGTGTGTGTGTGTGTGTGTGTGTGTGTGTGTGTGTGTGTGTGTGTGTGTGTGTGTGTGTGTGTGTGTGTGTGTGTGTGTGTGTGTGTGTGTGTGTGTGTGTGTGTGTGTGTGTGTGTGTGTGTGTGTGTGTGTGTGTGTGTGTGTGTGTGTGTGTGTGTGTGTGTGTGTGTGTGTGTGTGTGTGTGTGTGTGTGTGTGTGTGTGTGTGTGTGTGTGTGGTGTGTGTGTGTGTGTGTGTGTGTGTGTGTGTGTGTGTGTGTGTGTGTGTGTGTGTGTGTGTGTGTGTGTGTGTGTGTGTGTGTGTGTGTGTGTGTGTGTGTGTGTGTGTGTGTGTGTGTGTGTGTGTGTGTGTGTGTGTGTGTGTGTGTGTGTGTGTGTGTGTGTGTGTGTGTGTGTGTGTGTGTGTGTGTGTGTGTGTGTGTGTGTGTGTGTGTGTGTGTGTGTGTGTGTGTGTGTGTGTGTGTGTGTGTGTGTGTGTGTGTGTGTGTGTGTGTGTGGTGTGTGTGTGTGTGTGTGTGTGTGTGTGTGTGTGTGTGTGTGTGTGTGTGTGTGTGTGTGTGTGTGTGTGGTGTGTGTGTGTGTCGTGCGCGCGCGCGCGCGCGCGCGCGCGTTTAAGTGGGTGAATAAAAAGTGTACTGTGAAACAAAGCACCGAATGTTTGTGATGCTTATTGAAATGAGGAAGTCCCATTGAAGCAATTTTTTTGCTTGATGTGCATTCAAGGGCTGAAATGATTGTGATGGACATATTGTAGTACAAGAGACATCAAGTGCTCATTGTTGGTATTTCAGTTCAATTTAAAAGGTGTGCT
This sequence comes from Amblyomma americanum, assembly GCA_030143305.2. Classification (NCBI taxonomy): domain Eukaryota; kingdom Metazoa; phylum Arthropoda; class Arachnida; order Ixodida; family Ixodidae; genus Amblyomma; species Amblyomma americanum. The sequence continues at coordinate 128,808 of JARKHS020023060.1, read as the reverse complement.
TGCACCCTGTAATTTAGGAATAAATAAAAAAGACACAACCGAAGAGGACAACACACCTCATAGCGCATCCCCTACCGTGATGACATCAGTGGGCAGAAGGGCCATCCTTCAAGCTTACCCAGTCTGCCTACTAGCGTCATCAAGTTAGGGGACGCGCAGTGAGGTGTGTTGTCCCCTTTGGTTATGGCCTACTGCGAGGAGGACTTTTTTATTTATTCCTAAATTACAGGGTGCAAGCACACCTTTAAAATTTAACTGAAATACCAACAAAGAGCACTTGACCTCTCTTGCACTACAATATGTCCATCGAAATCATTTCAGAGTTCCTTTCAGCATGCACTTTTATTTTTTTTACCAGCATTTATCACAGGTGTTTTTATTTGAACAGATAGGTGCAAAACGCACTGCTTGCAATACCATGAACAAGTAACATCTTCACGTGTGGTGCACAAATTGCAACATACAAACATGATAAACATGACAAGACTAGCGGCCTACGTGTTACCACAGCTTGTACGTGAGGAGTTATGTGAACATAAAACGCACTTCAGCCCATATTAAACCGTGGTACACATCTAAAGCGATGCGCTGTACGTGTGTAATACATTTCGCCTGACTAGAGAAATGTGTGTCACCCACAAAATGCATGAATATCAAAACGACAACGTGTTATGAATTTCTGCTCAATGGCAAAGCATAGCAGTTCCAAGAAGATTGACACACAACGGAATGCATCATGAATATGGCAAGTTCTGCTGTCATAATGACTGTAACATGACAAAATTCTCATTCATCATCATCAGCCTCACTACGCCCATTACAGGGCAAAGGCGTCTTCCACGTCTCCCTAATTAACCCTGTCCTTTGCCAGCTGCGTCCACTGTACCCGCAAACTTCTCTCATCCGCCCACCTAACTTAGTTCCGCCCCCTTGCTGTGCTTTCCTTCTCTTGGAATACACTCCGTAACCCTGAAGGAGCAGCGGTTATCTTGCCTTGCAATTACATGCCCTGTCCTAGGGATATTGGTAAACTGCCATTCATGATCTGAGAGGACTGGCCATATCTGCTCCACCCCATTCTTATCCGTGTAGTTTTTTTTCCATCTCACGATCAGCTGTCATTGCCAACTGTGAACTGCTGTTCCCTTGCTAGACTGTAGAACATTACTTTGGCTTGCTGGATGTTAATTTTTGGACCCACCGTTCTGCTCTGCCTAACTCGTTCATCACCTGAGCGACTCGGCAAGGCAATGTCATCAGCGAATCGCAGATTATTTAGGTACTCTCCATTTACTCTTATTCCCAACTGCTCACATTTCATGCCTCGGAATACCTCCTGTAAACAGGCGGTGAATAGCATTGGCGAAATCGTGTCTCCTTGCCCGACGTCCTTCCTTATTGGAGTTTGAATGCTGACTTTATAGAGGACTACGGTAGCTGTACAGTTCCTATATATACCTTCCAATATTTTGAAACAAGTCATGGTAGGCCCCGTCGTGGCACCCCACTGTTTGTTTGAAGTATTCTGCTACCGATGTGGAGCAGGTTAACTGTCAGCCGTGGCGGTCACATTGCGACGGACAGTGTGCGTGCGCTATGCAATGTGTACACACGTTCAAGAACCCCGTGGTGTAAATTAACCTGGAGCCCTCTACAACATTGCTCCTATAAGCACGTGTACCACAACGCGTCGTTAAAGTACACAATCGTGAATGTGCAAAGGAGGAAGATTAATGAACATATGGAAAACCGAACACTGACTAGATATAGCATACGTTGTGTGTCTTGCAGAACGTAAAAAGGTAACAGCTAAAAACGAAATCAAAGTAAACAGTACATATCACACACCTTGTGTGTGTCTTGCACAATGTTGCAAGGTACCATCACAAAAAATTTGCACACACACTTCAGACTGGTTATGTGCAGGAATGTGAAAGCACGTGCGTATGACACCACCTGGAACACTGCACGAGAAATGGTTAGTTGCAATTTTGACACAAATGTAGCAGGGAAAAGTTTCGCCATATTGAACTCAGTCAGTGGGGGGGTGTATAACGCGAATGTCATGTATATGACCGTCGGGAAAGGCGGCCCTCGGCTTGCCGTGTGCGCCATGCGATCACGTGATGACGGCAAAATTATCCTGACATGACTGGGATTTTCTGTACCATCTGCGAGTGCTCATACATGCCGTCAGGTTTTCTCGTAATGGGACTAGCAATGCTTCCACATTGAAACACGAAACCAAAGTGAACAACGAATACTGTACAGCCTGTACACTGCACACAAGTTAAAAAGTACAAAAGGAAAAAAAAACATTCATACACAAGCCCCATGCACCTGGCAGGGAAATAAAAAAATGTTCTGCACCTTGCAGAAGGAAAATAAATATATACATAACACCTGCACCTGGCAGGGAAATAAAAAAATGTTCTGCACCTTGCAGAAAGAAAATAAATATATACATAACACCTGCACCTGGCAGGGAAATAAAAAAATGTTCTGCACCTTGCAGAACGCAAAAAAACAAAAAAACAGGTAAAAAAGGAAAAAAAAGCCCCACCGAACAAGTTACTGCGGTGGCTGCACCTGATTGTTCAAAACACGCACAATCAGGGCCACCGCAAGTACCACTTGCTCGGTGAGGCGCATCGTGTCGGCCCTTGCCGCCTCAGCAGTGTGCAGCATGTGCGCCCCGGTTTCTGTGACGGCGGCAGTCAACTGTGTCACTGCCGCCGTCAGGCTGTGCACTGCTGTTGTTGTTCGCCGCTGTTCCTGCACATGAAAGGAGCTTCATTTGCACACTTCACAGACATGTAGGGCTCGTTGGACATAAATATGAACTAGTGAAATGTCTCTACAGGTCACGCATTGGTTTCGAACTGTGAATGTAGATACAACATGTTGCATGCAGATGCTTCTCCTTCACTAAATGTGGTGGGTGTTGTGTGCACATACCTCTAGGAGGCGCACATGAAATGTGGCGTCCTCAGCAGCACGGGCTTCGTGGAGGTCATTGGTCCGCCGCGTCTCTGTCAGCAGCTGGCGGACCTCCTCCGCCCGCGTGCTCCGCTGCTGCTGCCTTGGACGCCCCGCCACCACATCTCGCCGCTCCTGTGTAGCTGTCAAAAGGAGAAAGTGACTGAATGTACACTTGTCATATAGTGGCTCACGATGTACAATAACTTGACTGTTTGGTGCAATATCTCAGAGGGCTGTTGACATGCATACCGGGGAGCAGTACATAAAAGCATTCATAATCAGCAGTATGACAAAAACAGCATTGTTTCAATGTGCACATTTGTGTAACCATCGCAGACACCACAGTTTCCGCTGTAAGAGGGAAAAAGCGTGCACAAGGTACCAGTGGTGCATATGAAAGACACTTCTGTGGGTGGCTGCCACGGTGGCTGAGTGGTTATGGCGCTCGGCTGCTGGCCCGAAACACGCGGCGGTCGAATTTCGATGGAGGCGAAATTCTAGAGGCCCGTGTACTGTGCGATGTCAGTGCACAGTAAAGATCCCCAGGCGGTCCAAATTCCTGGAGCCCTTCACTACGGCGTCTGTCATAGCTGGAGTCGCTTTGGAACGTTAAAGCCCCATAAACCAAACCAAACTTGTGTGCGTATTGTAAAGTGATACTGATAGTCTGCTCCTGCGAATGGTATTATTGTTAGGTAGCTTGCGAAATGGATAATGTGCAGCATGATATTGGGACACCAACTCACAGGCTGTGTCACAAGGTGCGCCCTCCTCCTCCTCGTCCAGCTCCTCCAGCTCTTCTTCCGGGGGGGTGCCATCTATGTGAATTCATTCCACAAGACAGCACTGCTTAGTGGACAGTTTCAGCAGAGCGTGTATTGGTGCAAAACACACGGTTACTAGGTACTGAGACACAAGAAGAAACATAGCAGTACCAAGACGGCAATGTAGTACAAGGTACATAACTCGAGGTTGCATTTCTTAGCTCAGCATTCGCATCCCTCCCTAACTAAAAGAAAAACCACAACGAAGTCAACAATGTGCACAAGTTGTTAGGTGTACATATCAAATGACGAAATTTTCACTTACCAGATGGAGAGCGCGCCTCTGCCTGCTGCAGGCCGCTCGTCCCTGGCATCTCCCCCACGGAGACACGGGGCTGGTTCTGCAAGAGGCACAGCGCCCCACGTTCATGCACGAGTGTCTCGAAGTTCATTATGTGTGTGCATTGCTCACAGTACATGGCCCCGAGGTTGACATTCATTATTCTTCATTAGCCTCCCCTATCATTCCCCCCTCATTATTACTAACGTCACCGCGGCTTACAACATACCTGGCTGGACGAAGAGAACATTGGAGCTGCGACGCCTAGAACGAGGCCCGGCGACCGCAGCTTGCACACCCGGCCTGCCAGCCCCGGCAGCCTGCAGCCTCCAGTGCCCCTGCGACAGGATGTGGAGAGACATATTCAAGGGCCATTCGACAGACCGTTGTTGACACGCTCACCTTCCCGCCGCCAAAAACTGCGCCTCCTGCTTCTTGCAGCGGGTGCACCACACTTGCCAAGTGTGGCGCCATTGAAGCGCAGTTTTGGCAGCGGGGCCCGCGGCGTTCAGCAGGGCCGCAAGCTGCTGCCACAGCTCGCGCCTGCGAGCCGCCGTGTAGCCCCCGGAAAGGGGTGAGGCAGCGTGGGCGAGCGCCGGGTGCTGTTCCATAAATTCCACCATCATGACAAGCTGCTCTTTGGACACACGTGCTGTCGTCATGATGGTGGATAGCCGTTTCAAATGATAACGGTAATCGCAGCCGATGAATTCAGTCGGTGCCGTCTGCGCCAGCGCACTAGCGTCGGTGCGACCTTTCAGTGGCCGAAAATTCTTCGGCTGCAATAAATGTCAACCATCGTGGCAGGCGTTGAGTTCGTAATCATGGGTAATAATATTGAGATGTGATGTATTCTTAAGCTCAATTAAACGTTTTCGAGATTTTCCTGTCATGTCGCTGAGCTCCTATTGCCTGACTACTGTGGCCATCGCTGCGACCGCACCGACGCTGCGACAATGCGACCAACTTGTTGAAAGTCTGTCGCAGTGGCCCTGCGACGAGAACGACGCGCATTTCTGTCGCACAGCGGCAGAAATCGCACTGCGCTGCGGCAACAATCGCATCATGTGAAACGGCCTTAATCGTTTTTCTCGTCCTTGATCGTTCCTTACTTACACGCCTACACACGATGAACTGACGATCACGCAGCCATACAACTTTATTTCGCCCCATATGTCACACTTCCCCGTCGTCTTGTATTTAGCAAACAAAATACGGAACTACACATCCCACACGTCAACCGAAGAGCATCTATGGGCTATTGGTGTCATCGATAATAAGCAAATACACACTTACCACAATATGTTGTCTTCGTCGATTTTCAAGCCCAGCGCTCCTTGTAAGTTGATCTACGCAGGCCCGTAGCATTCACTGCCTTCAATCAGATTTTTCTGCACACTTCAGACATCCGCAAAGTGCCTTGATTTTAGACGACACGCAAAAAATCGGGAACTAGCCGTGGAATCAGCTGTTTTCTTGCACGCCGCCATGTTCACGCGATACCACTGCCAGCGCGCCCTCATGGCAAAAGAAGTTAACCTGCAGCAAATTTCATTGCAAAACTGAGAATGCTTCTAATTTTCCCTCGTGTTGTTGAAATTGCAACACAGTTTACTACCAAAATAAAACATTGCTTGTTTTCTTCATTGCGTTTTTGTTCATTTTCAGACTAACATGTTCACGCTATACCGCTGACAGCACACCTTCGCGGCAAAAAACGTGACTGAACAGCAAACTTAATTGCAAAAATGAAAACACTGGTTCTTTTGCTTGGTGCTGTTGGGTTTGAAATACAGTTACTTAGCAAAATAAAACATTACTCGTTTTTATTCACTGCGTTTTTACTGCAAAACATTAGTCTACGGACCCTTCTCGTGCGATTAGTGGTTTCGGGGCGGAGCCCACCGCCTCCTTGCTCCGCATTGGCCGATTCGGCGGTCGGCATTTCTCGGTGTCGTCATTTTGACGTCACTGTCTCAATATTGAGACAGTTTTTTGAGACTGATCCGTAATCGCGCCCCTGGACACATTTCTTATTGTATAAATAGTTTGTACATATTACTTCTCCCCCTATCCTCTCTTCCTGTCCCCTCACCTCTTTCATTTCATATCGTCATTCTGCCTGCTGTCCTTTATTTCCGCTGCCCCGGCTCAGGTGCTTAAGTATCGATGGCAGATGCCGGGGCTAGCAAAAAATCTTTTCCTTCCTTTTTATTATTATTTTTAATAAAACCACTACCACCACCAATACTGAAAAAAGCTTCAAAATGAACCACAGATGTGTAACCTAACCTGAGAGATCTGATCAGAAAAAAAGAAAATTGGCAGCGGCTTAGCTCGGCTATGCCAGGATATACGAGCGAAAGCTAAGGCTAGCCTTGGTTAGCCAGGTTAATCTTGATTGCAAGACCAGGTTAGTCAAGTTGTCTAGCTATGTTGTTGTCGCATTAAAGACGACACAAATGTGGTTGCGGCGCACATGAGCTCTCCTTTTCAATCCTCCTGCTAAAGCCGCTGCTCAAACCTCAGTACACAGTACTTCCGAATCGCTACTCAATCAGTACTCAGTGCTCAGTACTTCCGAATCGCTTCTAACTTCTCTTCCTTTTTCACATTATTCCCCTTTCGGAGGCGAGCGCAACGATGACGAACGCCCAAACGGCGGCGGCGGCAAGCCGCGTGGTGTGGCGTCATGTGCCTCCTCGGAGTGCGGCCACGGCGAAATCGCAAGTTCGCGGCCAGTAAAGCTTTAGCTTTAAAACTGGATTGACATCATCGCAGTTTTTTTGTAGAAACGGCTTTCTGTGCCGATACCGGTTGTCGTGCGCGGCTGGCTTGGGCTCAAACGAAGCCCCATGTAAACACGTACGGAACGCCGCCTGTGTGCGGGCAAGAGTGTGTACGCTGTGATTTCATTTTCTTTTTGACTCCACACGGAACTAATGAGTCAAGCGGACGGCGCCGGAGGGGAGTGCGGGGTGCGAGGACGACCCAGCTTGGCCGGGCCCCGTTGTTGACAGCCCCGCTCGAGAAGCAGCGGCGAAGACGCGCGACGTCTTTCATCCCTACCGCGTCGACGCTGCCTAAGGTGATGTCCAGGGCGGCGGTCGCTCAGTGTGTGGCCAGGAGGCAGGTTTAGAGACGCGTTCGTACGCTCACTGTGAGCGCTTATCAGCTCCATGGCCAGATGACTGCCAGGCACATACTGTGCATGTGGGGGCGTGAAGAAGAATTGGGCAGCGGTGGCGCCTTAATTGGGCCCTCGCGGAGAGGACCGCTAGGGGGCCGGCGATTGCGAACGCGCTTCGCATCGGCTCAGTACAAGAATGGCGACTTCGTCCAGATTTCGACCCACGCAGTGTCCATCTCTTCCCTGCACCGTTCGTAAAGGTGAGCGCTACCATCTTTTCAATTTCGGTGGCCGTCGGTCCCCCCTAAGTGGGCCCAGGGGCCGAAAAAAGCCCTTTGCCATTCAGCTACTGTACTAGACCTCGTGCCACTGCGGCTAAGCCTAAGCCGCTTCGACCTCCCTACATCGAAAGTATGGAGGTCAACGCGATCAGAGAGACAATCAACCCGAAGGACTATGATCCCAGGGACTGAAACCATATCCTGACCTTACCCGCCCGTCAGATAGGAGCACCGAAAATCCAGTACCAGGCAAACGCCACCACCTCCTCACGACCTGAAGATTCAGTACACCAAGCGTCCGAGCTGCGCGCGACGCGTCTCGCGGAGCAAAGGTCGCAACGCCAGCCGCGGTTGCCTGAGGATGCCTACAAGATAGTGTTTCGTTCCAACGGGGGACTTAAACGACCTTCAACCGCACCAGCTTCGCCTGGCCCTGATAGTTTCAGCCAAGGACCTCCAAGACCAGGACGCCACCAAATTGCGTATCCACCCCCTAAACAACACCTGCACGATGAGTACCCCGCACCAAGCCGACGCGCTACGCCTAGTCGCCATCAAGCAAATCTCAATTCGAACTCAAGCCTACACCGTCACCGCCTAGATCGGCCCCCCGGATGATGCAGTAAGAGGAGTATCACTAACGCCTACTGGGAAGAAACCCCAGCACAGATTCTTGAAGACCTCATCACAGGCAACCCTGGCGTCCCCATCATCGATACACGCCGCATGGGACGGACCTCATCACCTTCCGGGTGGGTCCGGTGCCCCGAACCATCTCCTTCGGAAGCGGACTCAACAACTGCACTTTATATAGAGTGCACCTGGATGCTTGTACAAACTGTAGAAAACCAGGGCATCGCGCGGATGTGTGTACCCTTCAGCGTACGCACAACTGTTCAAGATGTGGTATCCCGCACCCCCGAGAGGACACCCCGACATGCACCCCAGCCTGCATACTCTGTGGAGGCGCCCACATGGCTGGTACTAAAGGCTGCAAAGCGAGGGGACGGCGCTCACCGCTCGCTTCAGCGCAACCGCACACCTACCTCACACCGGAGCGAGACGCGGACTGCGCCAGCGTTCGTCGCTCTAGCAAGTCTCGATCATCCAAACTGCCAGCGATCTGTCCCTTGCGCTGGAGGACGTGCGTGCGGCCATCCACGACCATCTCCGAAAGCAGCACCCCGACCCACGCATCGCAGGAGGTGAGCGCATCGGCAGTATCACCGGCTGTCGTGGACTTACACGGTCACAACGTGCAATGATCCTCCGCGCGCGCATTGGCTGCGTGTGGCCCGGGGAACGACGGGTGCGTCACGGAATCGCGACGAGTGATGTGTGTGACGGATGCGGTGCAGTGGAAACACTAGAACACCTGCTCCTTCACTGTGCCGCGTTCGCCGATGCTCGTCGCGATATGCTTGCTGCCGATAGGGCGCTGGGCATACTACCAGACTCTCTCAAGACGAACCAGACTCTCTCAAGAGCGAACCTTGGTGAAACTCTGTGCATTCCTCGAACACACCGGCTTGACGTCCCATCTGTTCTCCGTCAGGTAGATACACGCAGAGACTTAACGCTCCGCGAGTTCTACTTTGAAAGATTAATAACTGGACGCCCCACTCCAGTTGTAGCCAACACAGAGCTGTGCGCGTGTGTGATTTAATTCCTCTAAATTGAACTAATCACGCGCACAACCTGGACACTTTTTTTATTGTGTAAATATTTTGTACATATTACTCATCCCCTATCATCTCTTCATGTCCCCTCAACTCTTTCATTTCATTTCTCCATTCTGCCTGCTATCCTTTATTTTCGCTGCCTCAGTTCAGGTGCTTCAGTATCGATGGCAGAGGCCAGGGCTAGAAAAAATCATTTCCTTCTTTTTTACTATTATTTTAATAAACAACCACTACCACCACCACCAAGTCTCGCTCATCTTCTCGTCGTCGCCAGGACCGACAGCCTCCACAACTTTCCTGGGCAGACAGAATAGCAGGCAACACGCTCAAAGCTACCATAAAGCCTTCAACACCCCCCCCCCCCCCGCCCACACAGGTGGACCCCCGTGACCGGGAGCTACAGGTCCTGCGAGAGGAGGTGAGTCGTCTTACGTCTCTCATCAAGACCCCCACCTCTACCCCTCAACCGCTTCCGCCAATAGTCCCTCCCACGCAACCCACGCTGCAATCTCAAACACCCACTGAAAACATGGAAAATTCGGACTTCCAAACCCCCACCTCACCCCCACCCAAGAAAAAACGCACACCACAGCAACCACACGTCATCCAAACCGACCTTCAATTCCTAGAGGCCCGAATGGACGCTCAACTGGCCGAAATAAGCACGCGTCTGAAGGCAAAATTTAATGACCTAATCGACAACCTGTCTCAATGCTTCGAGCAACAGATTGAAGCGGCACTTACGCGCATGGTTCATACCCTTGAGATGAGCCTCGCACGGTACGACACCCGCCTCAAAACAATAGAGCAGGTGCTTCCCTCACTGCACCTACCCAATCCCCCATCAATCCCGCCCGCCTACCCCACAGAACTCCTTCCCAACACACCTAACCTCACTCCACCCAATCTACAGTATGGCGGGGCGACCACCTAATTCCTTATCAATTCTGCAGTGGAACTGTCACTGCTTCCGGGGCAAACGCGCACCCCTCCAACTCCTCCTCCCCACATTTCCCACGCCCCACATCCTCCTCCTTCTAGACACACACGCCCTGCAGCACTTCCCAGCTACACATCCGCTCACTCGGACGCAACGAATACACCCAGGGCTTCCACACTCATACATCGCTCCATTACACACCAAATGCATCAGATCACCTCCGAGACGTCCTGCGGGATCACAGAAATCATACGAGATGCACACTCCACATCATTTATTTTTATTGCAAATATATATCACACAACGTCTCATCCGATGGCTTCATTGGAAACGCTACTGCGCGATCTCCATCGTATTGCAGGCAAGCAGCCATTGATTATTGGAGGGGACGTCAACAGTCAGCATACTGACTGGGCTACCGCACAACCACGGGACGAGGAAGGCGACTCTAGTCCTTGGTAGAACAGCTCCACCTCACAATACACAACTACTTTAACACTCCCACGACAATCGGCAACAGTATCAGCGTGGATACCAGCCCGCACCTTACACTGAGCCGCAACCTTGCGGGTATTACGTGGAACACAACACATCACACATTAGGGAGCGATCATTACATCCTCTCTGTTACAGTACCGTACAAACAAAAAACGACCCTTCACCTAACACACAAACTCACACACTGGGATGCGGTCCGAGCCGCACGGGCGGCCCTTCCTGACGCCCCCATTACAGACATGGACCAGTGGGTGGCCTCACTCATGAACGATGTCTCCGCACATAACCGAACGCTTGACACCACATCAGATACGCCAACCCTCGACACTCGCCTGGCCCACCTATGGGAGGCCCACCATAGCATACTAGAGCGCTGGAAAGGGCAAAAGCTCAATCGGACCCTTAGAAAGGGGCTAGCCGCACTGGAAACACAAATTACTGAGCACTCTGAGGAGCTCTGCCGATCCAACTGGGGACAGATTAGCGACAGTATGGCTGGCAATCTGCTCTCCAAACGCAGTTGGCAACTCCTCCGTCACTTAATTGACACCACGCAATCCAAAACAGCCACACAACACCACGTCACACGCCTTATACACAGCATCGACCTTTCTCCCGACGCACTCATCGACATACTTAGGAACACACAAACAACTCCCGGTACCTTAAACCACCTGTCCCCCTATGCTGGCACCCCGAATGCCAATATCGACGCGCAGATTACGGAAGCAGAAGTCAGAGCGGCTCTCCTGACCCTCCGCTCTAACTCCACTCCAGGAGTTGACCGTATGTCTTATAGCATGCTCCGCAATTTGGAGCTCATGGGGTACTTCAACACATGCTGGCAGAAGAGCACCCTACCGCAATCCTGGTGTCACGCCAAAATCTTATTCATACCCAAGCCCCACAAACCCCTTGCACCTGCAAATATTCATCCCATCTCACTAACATCATGCCTGGGCAAGCTTTTGGAACATGTCGCACTCGCCCGACTCACCCAACACATCACGAAACAAGACCTCTATCCGCACGGCATGGTGGGCTTACGTCCCCACCTGTCGGCCCAGGGCGCCATGCTCGAGCTCGCCCAGGATATTTTGAACCTCATCATACCGGGCTACACAAAAGCTGTCCTCGCCTTGGATCTCTCCAAGGCCTTTGATCGCCTAGACCATAAAGCGATCATGGCGGCGCTCTCCCCCTTGAACATAGGTGAACGTATGTTCACCTATATTCAAGCATTCCTTACTAACCGCACGGCCGAAATTCACTTCGGTCCCCACACATCCCATCCATACACCCTTAGTGGGGTTGGTACCCCCTAGGGATCTGTCCTCTCCCCTTCCCTCTTCAATGTCACACTCATCTCCCTTGCCCGCAAACTACAAACTATCCCTCACCTTCGGCATACACTCTATGCTGATGATATCACTCTATGGACCACCCATGGCAGTGATGGCGACACAGAGAATACCCTGCAGTCGGCAGCTACCCTCCCCCAAACACATGCGCGGAGTATCGGACTCTCATGCTCTCCGGAGAAGCCGGAGCTCCTCATACTCCGCTCTGCAACACGAAACTGCCCCACAGCCCCCATAACCGTGAAACTGGAAACACCGGTACATCCCGGAGGTACACACTCTCCGGTTACTGGGCCTCCACATCGATAACAGGAAAAACACTCTCACCATCCAAAAACTCAAGCAGACGGCGGTGTCGATATCCCACTTAATCCGCAGAGTTTCTGGATACTACCGGGGCATGAAGGAGCATGACCTATGTCGTCTCATTCATGCCTTCGTCCTCAGCCGCTTTCTCTTCACGCTTCTCTACCTGAATCTCCAGGCCACAGAAATCTCCACCCTGAATGCCATGCACCGAACAGCATTTAAGACAGCACTACACCTACCCCTAAATACCTTAACCGAAAAACTCCTCCAGCTAGGCCTACACAACACGATAGGTGAGCTTATCGAGGCCCACCGACAGAAACAATACATACGCCTCACGAGAACCACCACCGGCAGACACATCCTACACACCGTCGGCATCAGGATACCAGCCACAGATCCCACACAGCTCCCGGTCCCCCAGCACATTCACCGCGAACTACTTATTAAACCTCTCCCTAAAAACATGCACCCCACCTACCACGAACCCCGCCGCAGAGCTCGCGCACGGGCGCTCCACAAAAACTATGGCATGGAACCGGATGCCGTTTGGGTGGATGCCGCATGCACGGGCGAGGACGCGGTTGTAGCCATCACGAACCCCTCCCTACAACCGATTGCTACGCTTCACATATCCCCCACTGCCACTTCGGAGGAGGCTGAACAGGCCGCTATTGCCCTGGCCATCACGTGGACGGAGGCCCGGTATATACTATCGGGCTCTCAAACTGCCATACTAAATTTCGCCCACGGGAGAGTTCACGTCCCTGCATTTCGCATATTGAACTCTTTCGCCGCACACCCGCCCCGCCACATGGAGCTCATATGGGTGTCTGCCCACTCCGGGAATCCCGGAAACGAGGCTGCCAACACTTTAGCCCGACGTTCTCTCAACCGGGCACCGGCGGCCTCCGATCTGGGGTTCTCACGGGAGCGCATGCATTCCTTTAGTGAGCTGACGCAGGCCTGCAAAGCCGAGCGTCGGCTGTACCCCCCACCCCATCCCTCCTTCGACAATTATCATCAGACACTTTGGAGGCGGCTCTGTACAGGCACCTTACCCTCCCATTATATACGCTCGCGCTACCACCAAGTCCGCACAAACCCCTCCTGTACCCTCTGCCACCACCCCAAAGCCACTCTCGATCATATCTTTTTCCTCTGCCCGGCGGATCCTCCCCCGCGGGGCCTGGAGCACCTTACCACTTGGGAGGTTCAGGAGACCCTACTGCGCTCCGAGGACCCGGCCAAGCAAGCCATCGCCACAGGCCGGGCTGCCAGCGTCATGAGCCTCCGGGACATGCACGTTTGAATGCAGTGGGTCCGTGCGGGGGCCCAAGGACCTGTGCGTCCTAAACTCCCCTCTATGTAATAAAGTTTACACCACCCTCTTTAGAACCTCAAGACGTTGGCATCCAACACCTTCTTCTACCTTTCCGTTTCGGGCGGACATCAAAGAAGAGAAAGGGGTAAAAGGAACTCAACTCCTGTACCTCCAACAACATTTTAACATCGGAGTATTTGCTGCCCAGTCCTGTTTACTCAGCACAAGATTTTGCTGGAAGTTCTAGAGCTTATGCTTTAGAGGCAGCTTCCGCTGTTCCAATTGATTAACAAATTGATGCAATATGCGAAGTACAGCCACACTAAAGGCTTCACATGCACCCTTTTATACTTGTTTTTACTTGTATAGTGTAGCCATGTTATGTAAATTTGCCACTGAACCTGCCACTCCTATGCGCGCGAATTTTATAGCCTATGCTAAAGCTGCATCTGTACACAGGGGAGATGAATATCTGCATCCTTGGTGTCGTTGCCGATCCACTTCCGGATCAGCAGTCAAACGCCGTAGCGACTGATCCACCGCAGCAGGATTGTGAAGTAATGCTTCAAGCTATATTCATTCTGAACAAAAGTATGCTACAATAATGTTGCAGGGGAGATGAATATCTGTATCTTTGGTGTCGTTGCCGATCCACTTTCGGATCAGCAGTCAAACGCCGTAGCGACTGATCCACCGCAGCAAGATTGCCAAGTAATGCTTCAAGCTATATTCATTCTGAACAAAAGTATGTTACAATAATGTTGCAGGGGAGATGGATATCTGTATCTTTGGTGTCGTTGGCGATCCACTTTTGGATCAGCAGTCAAACGCCGTAGCAACTGATCCACCACAGCAGGATTGTCAAGTAATGCTTCAAGCTATATTCGTTCTCAACAGAAGTATGCTGCAAGAATGTTGCAGTACTTATGGCCAACTGGTGGATTAGCTCAGCTAATCCAGGATATACAAAGCGAAAGATATCGGCGTGCACTGTGTTCGTTGGCGTTGTCGTTGACAATGTTCTAGACGGCGATGGCTTTGAGCAAAAGAAGGGCAAAAAACTGTCTCCCTGGATATGAGGACGCCTCATTCGTGCTTTGATTCGTGGTGAGAGAGAGATGTGGAATAAATAAATTAGCGCTGACAGCGTTGTGGCTGACATGCGGCACTGCAGCAATACCTAGGCAGGAGCATTCATTTGCTGATCAATCTCTCGCGACCAACCAGCAACTGCATGCGACCACCCAGGGTGGCAGGAGGGCGCGCTGCCTATCCAGTGTGCGGAATGCAATCAAAGCAGGCTTTTGACACCAACGCCATGCACATGAAAACGAGATTGAGGTCTCCACTGACCAACGGAGCCGGTTGTGCGCTTTTCCTTTCGTGAAAATGAACTGCCTTTGCTAAGTTGTCAACACAAATGAATTCTATGAACGCCATCGGATAGAGGAGCAAAGCCTGCCGCCTGCCATCCGAGTGGGCAAATTGGCTCTCGGTATTTCGATATATCCGTTTTATGCCAAACCGCGTTCGGTATATAAAGTAAGAAATGCATGTGTTTGTTCAAAATATTTAGGAACAGTTCGATATAGCCATTGGTAATAGCAGTGTTCGTTCTAACGAGGTTTGACTCTCAAACGCTCCACAATGACTTCAGAAGACGTTTCGGACACTCTAGGGTCTGTCGGAAGACATCTACAGCTTCGCGAACAGCTGAGGGCTATTACGGAGCGTCCATCCGAGCTCGGTGCCCCGATTTCTAGTGGGCCTAAATTAAGTTGAATTCCTTCTTGTGCAGACGGAAGCAAAGCTTGCCCATATGATGTGGTGACATAACGGATACCAGAAATGTCATTAATCACATCAGCGCGATGCTTAACGGTTTCTCTCTCTCTCTCTTGGGATTTTTACGAGCGCGGCCGTCCCGCGCGCGCAAAACGCCGGAGACTCAACTTCAAGGGCGTTTCGAATATTGCCGCCTTGAGAAAAGAATACAAACTACGCAGGATGAAAGTAGATTGTCTAAAGTAGCCACTAGGTAGCACAACAAGTCCTCCACTCCCCGGCGACCCCGGTGCCACTGAAGAAGCGCTTAGAATGCGTCGATCACCGGTGATCGATACGTAGTGTCGTGGTAACGAAAGAGCTAGGAAACTTCTTCGGAAAATATATAGCACAGTTTATTTAACGTGCACTTATTTACAAATCGACTACGGCGGCAGCGATCAGAAACGTCAGGCAAGAGCTCGCTCCTCAGGAAATATTGTCAGCCTGACCGATTTAATTCCGAAGGAATTTCATAAGTTCTGGAACGTATACCCCATCACAATATCATGTGCCAGACAGTGTGCTGCGACTGGAAAAAACTAGCATTTTGAACTCGATAGTCATGGCTCTGGTGACAGAAACAGAAAACATAAATAAAAATCTGAAGAACGAAACTGCGGCTGGCTGTGATGATATTAAGGCACACCCCTGAAACGCACTGGCACAAATGCAGGAAGCGCGGCCCTGGCGGCCCGAAACGAAGTCGCAAGGCGGGGGTTGGATCAGGAAACGATGAGCAGACATCCCTCTACTTTTGCCGCGCATGCGCACGGGACGCATAACTCAAAACCAGAGCGTAACGTTAGATTGCGCTGACTTGCTCCGCAGAGCCCCGACGGCGCGCTCTCAGACAAGGCTGCTCACCACTGTATGCTGTATCTAGCAAACGGCAGATCTCATCAGTTCGATTTGCTTTCACTGGCCGTCCACATCCAGTTGCAGTCAGCACTTGTTTTTATCCTCGAGCATGTTTGATCGGCGTCAGTGACAACTGCGACGACGCGTGCCCATTAATATGATATGAATGCGTTAGATAATCTTAGCTTCCGTCTTTGACGCATGTGCACCGTGAACGCGGGGATAAGAAACGCGGGCACTTACTTTTCATCCAGATTTGTCGAAGCATCCGTGCTGCGCAAACAGCAGTGCCAAGCAGTTCGCTGAGATGGTGCCACGTCCTTGAATGCAGCCGGATGATCAAAAAACAAACACCAAAGTCCAGAAAACAAGAACGCACTCGGCAACAAGCGGGAGGCAAGCGAGCAAGGCAGACCTACTCCCGCTTGGCCTGTTCCTGCGCAATGGCGGCTGCAACGAGCTTTGTGTAGCTGTGCATAGATGGCGCTGCAACGGATAAAGGAACAGAGAGAGCTTTGTGGAAAACAGGGATGCTGACGAAATCGGCACTAGAAACATACCGGACCTTTAAACAGGAAATTGTCAAAGAAAATATCTATGATAATTGTAGGGGAAGTTCTTTGTTGTTTGAGGCCAGGACTGGAGTTTTGCGGACTAAGAAGTATAGAGTCAGGTACCAAGAGATAGACACTTTGTGCATTGCGTGCGGAGAGGAGGAGGAAACGGCTGAACACTTGATACTTTTCTGTAAAGGGCTTCACCCTACAGTGGAAGGCAGCGGGGCTGACTTACCCAAGGCATTGGGGTTTAGGGATAGTGAAGGGAAAGTGGATTTTAAGAGGTTAGAAGTAACCAAGCGAAGGTTATCTGATTGGTGGCTAAAAGCAAGACAGGAGTAAAATTTCACAAGACATGGCTAGGTGGCTTGAGCCACCGCCCGATGTAAAGGGTTCAGCCGTATCCATCCATCCATCCATCCATCCATCCATCCATCCATCCATCCATCCATCCATCCATCCATCCATCCATCCATCCATCCATCCATCCATCCATCCATCCATCCATCCATCCATCCATCCATCATCCAATTACCGGTTAAGAAAAAGGTTAAAGAAACAGAGAGAGCTCTGTGGAAAACAGGGATGCTGACAAAATCAGTACTGGGAACATACAGGACCTTTAAGCAGGAAATTGCCAAAGGAAATATCTATGATATTTTTAGGGGAAGCTCTTTGTTGTTTGAGCCAAGGACGGATGTCTTGCGGACTAAGACAGATAGAGTCAGGTACCACGAGATAGACACGCTGGGCGTTGCGTGTGGAGAGGAGGAAACGGCTGAACACATGATACTTTTCTGTAAAGGGCTTCACCCTACAGTGGAAAGCAGCGGGGCTGATTTATCCAAGGCATTGGGGTTTAATTACAGTGAAGAGAAGGTAAATTCTATGCAGGTAGAAGCAACCAAGCGAAGGTTATCTGATTGGCGGCTAAAATCAAGACAAGAGTAAAATTTCACAAGTCATGGCTAGGGGCCTTGAGCCACCGCCCGATTTAAAGGGTTCAGTTTTGAACTTTCCGGCTACCCTCCTCTCCTGGTGCACCGCCGGATAACCGAGGTCCCATTGGCCGAGGCGCCTTGGTCACGTGATAGCGCGTGCTTTTTTGCATAGCAGCAGAGGCCGGCGCTTTTCTCGGGGGTGGGACTCGCGCTTCGCTTTCTTTCTGTGCAACAGTTTTGGGGGGAAGTGTTTTTCCACCTTTGACGGCGTCTACGCGTTGCCTATGCCGAGCTTCTGTTGCGCGTATGGATGCAACAACCGATGAGGCAGTGAGAAAAAAAAGAAACGTGTAATTCCGTCCGGAAAAAGCAACGCGGCCAGAAGAAAGGTTTGGGTGCACGGAGTCGGCCGGACAAATTCGCTAATGTGCTGGGTTCGCCACTTTGTGAGGTGAGTGGCCGTTTTTCAGTTGTCAGTCCCGTTTTTTTTTCGCGTGATTTGGTACGAAGCACGAGTGACTGCAGTCTTTCTTCGCAGTAAATGCTGTATGGCATAGTTTTAGATGGACTCGTTCGCTCGTAGGCTACGAAAGCTGTGCTTCTCGTTGTCTTATGCCCAAAGTGCCAGCTATGCTAGATTCTGCAGGCGCAGCTTTGAGGTGGCGTGCATTTCATGGCGTGTCGACGTGGTTGCAGTCAGACTCGTTCCCAGACTCGACTCGAAAGTTACGCTTCATATTGTTCGAGCCCCCATGTTTACGTTGTTCGCGTTGGAGGTCTAGCTTTCATCTTGCGCACTGCTGCGGGAATTTTTGTCGCAGTTGGACTCCTTCGCTTACGAACATTACACTAAACAGGCCTAGGCACAGTAACGCAGCTATCGCTTGAATACTCGATATCTGCGTGTACAATAATTGAGAATGCGAGCGAGGACCTCCGTTAAACATAGTTGTAGACATTTTGGATTCAAGGCCGTCGTCGCTGCCGCGAATTCGTGCAAAAATCACGCTGCGTGGAACTTTGTGACGGGGATAGGTGGTGTCAAATGAGTGCCCAACGCAGGGGTGCGCTCACTGACACTGTTTCCATCGTCCGACTTTGGCAAAGCTCTTATGGCCTTTTGTGTTGCCTGCTGACGTGTTAACACTTGCGCATGTTTTTCATGTTATGAAAGCTCACGCTCTCCATATATTTTTCGTGCATTGTATTATTCCTCGTAAGGTTGTGCCATACAAAATCTTACTTTATTCGTGTTAGGATCACTTCATTGAAGGCCAGTTTGAGAGCCATGTCCTTCGGAATTACGCTATAAAGAAATTAAGGCCAGATGCAGTGCAAGAGGGAATCCAATGTTCTCTTACAAGCCATTATTGCATACGGTGACCCAATATGATGATCACTTGAACAAGCAGCATTCGAATGACTCATGCGGCGGTGCAGTTGCTCTAGAAACAGCGTTTAATTGCTTTTTTATCGCTGTTAATCAGCCCAAAATATTAACCCTACATCAAAATTCTGATGATCACCGTGTTAGAGTGAGCAACTATACTGCATCGTATTGGCATATTTACGCACAAACATTACGTGCCTACTGTCAGTCGGATATTTTTACAGTAGTCTGCGATGTGTCCGAGGTATTTTAACTCCGTAATAATGTCCAAGCTTTCCTACACTAGTATAATTAAAATTCAGAAGAGTAATCACCTACACACTTAATAGCACAGCCCGTTGCACGAGCGAACGCGCCTTTGAGAGAATATATTAGAGGAGCATTAAACCGCCAACCGTTCAAATAAAGCCTAGGCCGCACAGCCGGTCGCGTGTTGGTCCACGTTCTCTTTGCGGAGTTAAATTTTTTATAAGATTGGGCATAAGACGCCGGTTGATAAACACGACTCCGACACATTCACTATAGTGCCGCGAGCTCGCTCCACTTCGACTGTGTGCACCGCGATCAAAGCGATCGCAGTACGAAATGTTCCGATAAAGCAGTGCAACATGGGTCGGGGCAGTAATTTGGGTAAGCATTTTCTGTATCCCCCATGCCATGCGGCCGAATCAGAGGCAGAAAATGCGACAAAAAATTCATTTGACTGCGCGGTCCACTGCGCGCCAAAGCGCGAGCGTTGGGAACACAACGCGCTGAGCATATTCACTTTAATGCCGCGAACTCGCTCGCGCACGCCACTCCTAATGTATGCTCCGCAATCAAAGAAATCTCAGGACAAAAAGTTTCGACACTGCAGCGCAGCGTTGGTCGCGGCAGTTATTTCAGTAACTGATTTTCAAGTCGAGTTTATTTCAGCTTTTGTCGTACAAAAACCGTGGGTGACGAAAAAAAGGGGTTCGCAATGACCGCTTGACAAGCTTCGTCACCCGTAGAAGTCGGCAGCGTTAGCAGAGACAGTTACACAGGAGAGTCATTATACATTGTTAGAGAAAGAAGAAAAACAGAGAAATGACAGGTAAAAACATTTCAACACAGTAACAACATACAACCTAGTCAATGAACAGTTCGCTAAGTGCAGAAGTCATTTTTGTAAAATTGCTATAGAGAGGGCTGTTCAAACATTTCGGTAGAAAATATTTCAACATCGCACAACCGTAGTTTGTTTTGCATCTGGGTATTGCAAACATTCCATGGTCTCTGGTTGCATAGGGTGTGGCGTATGGTACTAGAGGAACAATGCGGCTCAAAAAAGGGTCATTACGTTCCGTGATTTTTTTATAACAGCAGGCAAACCTGTAATCAAACAGGTCATTAACCGAAATAATTTTATACCTCTGTTTTATGGGGCGAGTCGGGCGTCAAAAGAAGCATTTGTATTGATCCGTAGCATTTTTTCCTTTAGTGTAAAAAGTTTTTCTATATTTTACACAGTAGTATTTCCCCATACCAAGTAACAATAACCTATATATGACAAGAAAAAAGCGTAATAAAGGTCGAGCTTTGTTTTCACGGTCAAATTATGTTTATTACGAGCGATGATACCTATCAATTTAGACAGGGTGATGCATATCTTGCTAGTGTGGGTATTCCATGACCTTGTGGGAGTGAAATCTATGTCAAGGGAGGTGAATGCCTCGACCTGTTGTAGTTCTGTGCCGCTGAAAAGGATTGGAGGAGGATTCGCGACCACCTTGCCCTTGGAATGAAATATAATTGCCTTTGTTTTCTCTCTGTTTACTAATAATGAATTCAATGAAGACCATTCCCTCAAGTTATTCAGTGCTGTGTTCGCGGTGTCTGTCAGTTGTTTCATATCTGAGGTGCCGTCGATCGGCATAAAAATATATTTTATCTCTATGCTTATGCTGATTATGTCGTTTATACATATATATATATATATATATATATATATATATATATATATATATATATATATATATATATATATATATATATATATATATATATATATATATATATATATATATATATATAAGAGTAATTTAAAAGCATATGACGTAGAAGACTGCCCTGGGTCACATGACAATTATAGATGGAAATATATTGTGATCGCTAGCACATTTATGATTTAGGTTCTTTTGAGAAATGAACTGCCGGATATAATTTGCGGTATTTGGTGGAAGAGGTTGTTTATGAATGCGCAAGAAAATAGGGAGGTGGTCACCATTGTCTACCGCAAGACGCCCCTCAGTAAAAGGTACACTATAATTCATAATGAAAAGATCGATAGTGTGATGTAGTCGAGGGTTCGACGGCATACCGTCTGGTCAGGAATCATGGCTTGATGAGGTTCACTGGTCACTGACCAAGGTCAACAAAAATGACGTTTCGGGAGCGCTACGGCTCCCTTGTTCACAATGAGCAACCAGCTGGACGTCCCGGGCTTTTTGTAGCGGTTACTATCGTTTTGAGGCATTTCGCGTAGATAGGGTGCAACGTGCCGTCATTCTTATTTATTGTGTTGGGTGTAGTGTATCTACGCGAAATGCCTATCTACGCGAAATGTCTCAAAACGATAGTAACCGCTACAAAAAGCCCGGGACGTCCAGCTGGTTGCTCATTGTGAACAAGGGAGCCGTAGCGCTCCCGAAACGTCATTTTTTGTTGACCTTGGTCAGTGACCTGTGAACCTCATCAGATCGATAGTGTAAGAAGATTTAGGAGTTGTGCGTGTAGGTCTAGTAATGACATTTTGGAAGCCCGCGGCTTGCTTTATGGTAATTCTTGTTGTACAGAATTATTAGTGCTCATGTCTATATTAAAATCGCCTCCTATACGGGACAGGTAATGATTAGGAAAAAAATGTTATTTCCATATCAAAAATGCGAAAGAATTCGATTAAATTTCCTTGTGGTGGGCGATAGACAACTGTAAAGATTTGTCGGGCAGATTAGACTGTAAGCATCTCGATATTCTTGTCGTTCACACAGTGGTTTGAAAAAACCTGGCACGAGTTTTCCTTTGCTAGAAGGGCAACGACACCCCCCCCCCCCCCCCTGTTCCGAGCTGCGATTAAGAATGTATCGTATCCGGGAATCTGAATAACATCAGTATCGAAACGATACCACGTTTCAGAGAGCATGATTGTCAAATGAACACGCAGACTTGTCAAAAGGTTAGTTAGTTCATCTGCCTTATTTAGAGCAGACTGCATGTTCAAATGTAGGACTTGTAAGCATTTAGCGCGCTCGTTTTTTCTTAGGTCTGAATCCGTGCCTTCAAGTCCAACGTCCTCAACAGTCGATCATCAGTTCGATCTTCTATGTCATCAAGTCATTTCGACCGAGGCCAAAGCAAAAAACGCAACACAAAATTCGCATGGTGTGAGGCCCTGAGTGGCGTCTCTTCCATACAAGCGAAAGAATCAGTTAAAAGTGCGTGTGATGATTGACGGCATTCGCTGCGTCATTTTTGACAAATCATCCTGTAGATATAGCCGGATCACTTTGGATTAATCGGTCTGGCGTGCGTAGATAGCACCATTTCTCGTCCACACGCGTTTCCAGGCTATCTCCTTTTTCTTTGTGCATGCGGCTCCAAGCAGTTTGTTGTTTTCTGGTGTTAGATGCTCATTTACACATACTGAATCCATGCCTTCAAGTCCCACGTCCTCTACAGTCGATCATCAGTTCGATCTTCTATGTCATCAAGTCATTTAGACCGAAGTCAATGCAAAAAACGCAACAAAAAATTCATTCGGGCGCACGGTCTGCAGCACGCCAAAAGGCGAGCGTAGGGAGCGTCTGCTAACAACCCCCGGCTCAAGTGCCGCCCCCGTCGGCGCCCGGGAGGAGCCGAGAGAAGCAGCCCCGGCATAGGGGGATGAGCTGTCGTTACGTTTAGTCTATTGAGGTGCTTTATGGCTACGTAAAGCCCCTGCCCACGGAACCTAACGGGGACGCTATCGAGATGAGAAAGGAATACCGTTACCTCGGAGTGAGGTTCAGCACGCAGCCATGCAGAATATGCAGCAAGACATGAGGAGCACTTGAAACAAGCTTCACAGCGAGCGGGAAACATACTGCGAAAGCGGTGCCTATGGGGCTGCAATCGCTTTGTTATGGTCCGCGGGAATGCGGAAACAGTTAATGTGCCCGCACTGTCATTTGCGAAGACAGTCATTTGCGCAACATCGTCCACAAGGGAATGGCTTGAGCGTGGCCAACGAGCGGTGAAACGTTTGGCTCCGGCATGCCATGGGCGGTTGGCTAACGGGGCGGTGCAGGGAGACCTCCGTTGGTCTATACCTTCGAGGCTCGCGAGGCAAGGAGCAAAATAGCCTACGACGGCAAGCTGCGCCTGATGCACAAAGACAGGTGGGTGCGCAGAGCAAGAGTACACTTGACATTCATCTGACTGTCCTCGTTCTGGCTGGGCTCCGCGACAGACAAAGCAGAGTCGGTTACTCCCTGGGCCAACCGCATCTCAGCAGTGGCCGATATCTGTCCTGAGAGTGCTTTGCGCTTCACAGGTACCGATGCGTTGCCGTTACTTGGCACAATTTTCGGTGTATGCGCAAATTCGCGCGCCATGTCGGACAGTTCCTGAAGAAGCTGCTCCAGCTCACTGTAGTCTTCTTCAGTGCCGGATCTTTGAAGGAAATACTATAAGCGCGAGCTTGGTTATGTGTTCACGCAGGTCAGATAGTAGAAGTAGTAGTAAGTGCAGTAAGAAGAGCAATGCGCACGAACCTGTCCGCTACAAGCAACAGGATCACTACCACTGCCGCATGCGAATAGAAGTAAACAGCGAAGGAAAACAGATTAAAGGAGAAGCCAAAATACACGGGCGCCGAAGCCACCTCGTGCGCCGAAATGACAGTCGGCTGCGATAAACCTACACAAGTTACGCACAGAATACTCCCACGCAACACAAAGCTATACCTCAAAACACATCAAGATTAAAGCAAAACCACTTACTTTCTCAGGTTTGCTCGGCCTTGCTGCCTGAAATATAAAATGAGCAGGTCGACTCTGTCCCGCACAGCGCGGAGAGTCACCTTGCGTTGCACGGCGGCGCTAGGTTCTTCAGAACCCGTGCCACAAAAGCGGGTTTTGAAAAGGGTTTAGTGACACCACCTCCCGCAAGAGGCACAGATCCTCGCTGATTCTGAACCTGCTTCGAGGTTTTCGAATCGACACGGGGTCCGTGCGTTCTGCGGGAAGGGTTACACATAAGTCTGCAACACTCGCGCTGGCGGTCCCCATGTTGAATGTGTACATTTGGTTCGGCTACTGTCCCTTTAAATACTTCCTAGTCTGGCGTCCGCCGGGTGTGGCAGGGGCTGGTGCTGAATGACCGCTGCGGTGGCGCTGCGAGCAACCGGTGTGCCTTGCCAGCCACGGCTTCTGCGGTAGACGCGCGCGTTTCGCCCCGCGAGACGAATTCCCTTCGCGTTTTCAGGTGACTTACGCATGCGACTGCACTGATTTATTTTTTATTTCAGCTTAGTCGTGGTTTTTCAATGCGCAGTTCAGTCATCGGCGTAGCGACGCTAACGATTTATTTATTTTTTTTGGGAATAAATATTTGTGCGCGTACTCCAGAGTCGAAGGAGAAACGAGCCCGCTTATTTGTACACCCTATTCTCCTTTCTGAATACTGCTGCCATACCATATCATATATCGTCTTCTGAGGAATTGAAATAAAAATATCCTTGCATCAAGAACATTACCCACGATTCGAAACCCCATTACCGTGTGTGCGTGCTACAGAGCGCTATTGACAGCGGCATTTTCAATCATGCTATTGATCCGATCTCAACTTCTATGGACTCTGATGCTAAAAAGACTGAACACTGGAAAGTTCTAGATGCACGCTCAATTAAAACATGTAAGATGAGAACCTGAGTCCTGTATATCATGTGGTTTAGGCAAACTGCAGGAAAGCATTGCTTAGTGCTTAGGCCACCGAGTTACAGAAGTAATGAACACAAGCATGCATTGTAAGTAGTTCTTCGAATCTCGTGCTTGGTAAAATGGCATTATTAGGCCATGCTATGTAGGTCACACGTACTGTCCGGGAAGAGATACCCAAGGATCAGTAATGTATAGCGCAAAATAACGATCATTGTAAATACATTTATTTCCATCACTTTGCTCTCAGGCTGCCTACATTTTTGCTTGCACCACCCACTGGCATCTTCTCATCTTTAACAGCTTCGGCTACTCTTTCTTGGCAGCCCTCTCAACGTTGATTGATTTCATGTAGAAGCGCAGGCGGAGCAGAATATAGAATTTGTTTATGCCATTAACAATTTCACATCCATGTTTCACACAGGCCAGAGGCGAAAAATGTATGTGTTAAAATATCAGCGAAGTCAACTATGCTCTTCTCGTGCAACTTATTGAGACTAAATTAAGTTTTGAAGCTGTCTTCAAGGACGGTGATAATAATGTTCTTCAACGGGCCAGACGGATACAGTAAGCCAGCATTATAAAATGTTGCAGTGAAAGCTTCAAACCGATAACTTTCTGTATCGCCACTGCTTTTTCAGTCGTCAAGGTTGACGCACAGTCCATGCACTGGCTTATTTTCAGTGCTTTTCTAGCCCGAGATATAATAAATTAACATCTCGTGGCTTTTTCGTGTCACAGAGGCACTGTCGTTAGAGGTAATACTTGTACGTGGAGCACAAGAGACCAATGCAGTTATTGCATAATGAGCGCTCATTTAACAATTAGGCTGTCGAGTATAGGCAGTGTATTCTAGCTGCACGGCTGTTTCTTAGGCACCGAAACTAAGGAAGTGACCACTTCCGGTGCACAGTTTTACGAGGATGGTAGTTTCGCAAGATTGTAGAATGTGAGTGTATTAACATTAACCAAAAATTAAGCGGCATTTCGATGGTCATAGATCCTGATGATTGCCGAGCAATGCTAAATACGCTTTCATGTCTGTCTTGGCTCGAGTTTGCAGTCATCACATACTTAAAAACAAGTGCGCTGAGATATGCAAAACTCATTAGGTGTGCTCTGAATTGAAACACGGAGTCCCTCTGCTGTGCTGTTGCTCAAAAACCCGCCGATTGTGGCCTTTGCATGAATTTTTCCACTTTGTCAGGTGTTCAAAGAACTCCTTTAAAAATGCAAAGTTTCGTGACTGCGGGTATAACGCTGCTTTTGGCACACGCACTCTCATTATACTGATAGACTTATTCATTCTTTTTACAAAAGATTCAGTGCCTTCCACGAAGTCATAAGAGCGTCCTAACTGGGTGCGATAAATAAAAAGACCTCTAAATGTATCATCACCAAATAGCTGGAATGCTGGAGCAACTCTCATTTTCTCAAAATAATTGGGGTTCAGGTGCATGCTGGTGATCTTCGGCATGGCTTTAAGCGAAAAACTCTGGGTGTCCATTTTCCAAGCTTCTCGGATCGGTTTGAGCGTGCACCCGACCCTCAGGTTCGTTAAACCATTTGCCTACAAATGCATTTCGCACATTTTTAACTGTATACAGGAAATCCGAGAGAAAATGCAGATGGCGCATTGAACTGGCAAGATGTGGCGCTTGTCACGTTGTCTAGACATGACACGATCACACGTCCTTATGAACACACACACCAACGCACACGCGAGTCAGCGTTCATGGATTTGGCAAAAAAAACACCAGTATTATGGGCTCGCGACCAAGAAGGAGCGCGCACCACTTCTGCAGCCACGGCACGACCGTCCCTGCGGGCACGACGTTCCGAATGTGTGCAGCGCCCACTGCGCATTCATCCGAGGCGCGGCCAACCGGTTCCGTAGAGAGCTCCGCGCGAACGGCAGACTAGCAAGTTATCTAGGGACCGTAGTTCGGCTGGCGCGAGCCCAGCTCCGCTACGGTACGGCTCGCGCGGCAGCTGGGTCGAGTAGCCGTTCCGATAGCGCCCTCCCGCCTGAGCGTTTCGCGCATGCGCAGTAGCGCTCCCGCTAGCTCGCTGAGCGGAGCGGGCGCACAAACTCGCTCAGCTAAAACTGCAATATTCCGCGTGCTACGGAACGAAGTGGCTGGTCCAATACAGGAAGCAACTCACAAGGCTCGTCATGTGAGAAAGCCGCTACGTGTCACGCATTCCGCCGTACCGTTCCTTGCACTAAACAATCGAGTATGCTGTATCGGTCCAGATGTTGAGACTGCAGAGGATCAGCTTCCTTGTATTCCTCGCGCTTCTCGTTTTTTCTAGCAAGTCAATGTAGTCGCTCATCGACTTAAGTCCGCAGTACAACTTAAGTCTGCAGTGAGGCGCCGGCCACATTTGGGACCGCCGTAAATAATTCCCCCAATTCAAAAAGTGGTCCGCTGTTAAAACTTTTCTTCTCAGGTAAACAAGATAATTATCACAAGAAAAAAAATATAAAATCTAGAGTTCTTGATACTTGGATTGTTTAAGATAGTGAAACAGTAAAAAGCTGACTTTGTTTACTGTTGTGATCAGCCATCGGAGTAATACAGGAAGCCGCGGACCATGGCCCAGTATTAGCAACTGCTGTTTTTTTGAAGTTCTATCCTACTTTAATAGCGGAGACGAAAGCCGATGCAGCGCTCCGCCTGGTAATTCCATCTGGCGAATAGGTTCAAAAAGTGCTATACTACTCTCCGGGCATCCACAAGAATGTTTATAGTAAGAGTAGACGCGCACGCTTTGAGATATTCGGGAGTTGGTTTTGAAGGCAGCATCGCTTAGCGCAGTGTAGGCACGCTGCGTTTTCGCCTACACCCGGGGTCGCTGGCGACACCAGCGCCACCTTTAGTTACAAACATGACGCTTCTCTAGAGCTTCGTTCAGTCGTCGTCTGCCAGCCCGCCCGTCCATAGTTTCTTACTGTACATTGGAGGGAAAGCTGGCGCTCTTCACTTCATCCACCATGGATGCCCGAGGCATGTCGGGAAGACAACACATCGGATTGCCATCTAGTAGCTTGTTGACTCTGCTATACGGATAGGAATTCTTTTTTTTTTTTGGGGGGGGGGGTTGTTCAGTTTCGTTTCCATTACTGTAGTTCTTTCTGATGTTCTGCGCGCTTTGTGGTTGTGTAGTGCAGCTACGCAAATAATTCATTTGAGATCGCTGAATGTCACTGAATCACGGTTCGCTGAAATTGGCGGCATGAAGAAAAAGCGCTCTCTCGCAATGGAAAAATTAGCTGGTCGTTTACGCCTATCTTCTTTTATGCCAATTTACTGCGATGTGCAGTTACCATGTATTATTACAGGACATGGCAAAACAACGCTTCTTTGCAGCATACAATTTGAGAAAATTTGTATTTTACCTGATGTCATGTTTTAGGGCCAAGCCAAGCACGCCATGCTGTCTTCCCGGCATTCCCACGTTGGATGAAGCACCCTTTAAGAAACTGGCATGGACGATGGCGCCAGCTTTCGATCTAGGTGACAATATTTAGAAACTCTGACCCTGTCGCCCGCGCTACCCGCGAGCGCTTCCTACGCTTGTGGCGCCACTAAACTGTGGGCGGAGAAACAGCCATGATGAATTTCCTGGGGCAAGAATCCGTCGAGTGCCCGCTCTTTACGATATTACTTTATGGGAGCATATGATAACCTGTTCCAGCCTGCCTGACTTCCTTTTCCCGGCTGCGCCCTCCCCTTTTTTATATTTCAATTTTTGAGTCCTTGGGGGCGTGACCCTGTAACTGGATTGCCGTTCAGACCTGGTTCAATCAGCTACTTCAGCAATTAACTCGGGACGTAATATCGCACCATGTGACGGACAAGTCTACTGCTGTCCCATTAAAAATCACCGGGGAACCTAATTTTATTATGTGCTGGAATTGTAATAGCATTAACAGCTGTTGATGCCCTTATCAGAAATAACGTCACTTCTGGTCGGCTTACGTCATTTTCGTCCAGCCAATGCTTAGGTCTAGTGACGTCAATTCCCTCCAGCCAGTGGTCACTTCCCCAATTGGCGAATGTTATGACCGAATTTTAGCCCTATGCAATTGTAATAAAGAACGAAAATAAACTAAAACATTGCGTTTCAAGAAGCTAGGTTCTAACGTGCACATGTTTCCTTGTTCCAGGCTTTGGCTCCGAAGGACTAGCGTCTGTGGAAGCATTAGAAATTCGCGAACCGGCAGCTATGCCAGGAGCTCAGTGGCCCGGTGCTGTTCTCCTCGGGGAGCGAAGCCTTCGAGCGACTGCAAGAGACAAAGATTACACTCCGCATCAGCGGAGCCAACTTCACAGCACAATGCGCTCAAGGCAGGCGTCGCCCCTGTGAGTTGCCGCGCGAGCTGAAACAGTGCAACCACGTCCTGGCACCCGTAAACATTCGGCTCAGAGAACGAAACACCCCTGGCGAGCTGGAGGTCATCTTTTTACGACGTGGCCGGCGATCTGCAGGACCGCGCATGCCTCATCCAGCGCGCCACCCTTTTCTTTCACTGGCTGCTCGCCACACACGACTGCGTGACAGCCCTCCGAGTGGACGAATGGAGCGTGTTCCAGCATGCCGCGTACTTTAACCTTTTCTGTGACGGCCTGCGCAAGAGCCGTAGCCTCCAGAGCCTGAAGATATGCTCGAAGCTTAGTATCTTGAATCTGCACCGGCGGCTGCAGGTTTCAGTGCGCCGCCTGCGCCATCTCGAAGAGTTCGCCTCTGAAACCCTGCATGTAAGCGACGGCTCAGAAAACCCGACTGAGCTCTGCAAATTCGTAGCGAGCAATGCCAAGGTGGGTCTGCTTTCGGTTGAGCTATTTATCGGCAAGTCACATGGCATGTGGCATTTCACTCAGCAGCTCGCGAGAAGTGAAAGCATCAGCGACCTCCGCATTGACGTGACCTGCCTGAGAGCGTTCGAATACAACGCGTTCTTCAACGCTCTTAAAGGAAACCACTCACTTGAGTCGCTACGCCTGGTCGGATCACTGCGGGTGCGCACCTTGAGTGTCACTGAGATCGCAAAAGCAGCGGAAGGCTTGACGGCGCTGGTAACTTTGGAGCTGTCCAGTTTTCGAGTCACCACCAGTGAGGCCTGGGACCTGGCAATGGCCCTCTCCTGCAACAGGACAGAGCAGCAGCTAGCACTTCTCTCCTGCATGCAGATCTTCAAGCCTGTGACCACCGTGCCTACTGGAAGCGACTGGCGCATCCAGCCTTATCTGCACCTTCTGCGCCAAGCTACATCACTGCGGAAGCTCACATTGTCTATGAGTCAGTTCGACAAGAGGGAACAGCGGTTGTTCTTCGAGGCGCTGGCGCTGAACGACGTCGTCGAAGAGGTGTACATCCAGGACTGCCGCCACTGTTACTCGAGCGATCTGTGCCGCGCTATCTGTGAGACCAACACTGGCAGCCGGGTGAGGATTGACACCGTTGGTGTTACCGAGAGCAGCTTGGAGAGTGCCTTGAAGAGGTTGCATATTCGAGATGCCTGCATACTGGTCGAGGCGACGGCACTCCCTGGTGTAACGTACAGCTGTTTAGCGCAGCTGCAGATGCTCGACCCTTTGACAGCCCTGTCCACGATTATAGCAGCAGACATTGGCAAAGAGTCAGCCGAGTTACTCGCGCAGTACCTGCAGGAGACACGGCTGCTGATCGAGGTCACGATGAGCGTCTTCGCGTGCCGTTCCGACTCACTAGTGCTACTCGAGGCACTCGCTCACAACACGAGCATCACGACGCCCGTCGTCGATCGCTGGTGTGACACCAGGCGCACGGCACAAGCACTGGGAGGCGTCGTCTGCTCAAGCAAGAGGAATCGGGTGCTCACCTACCACTCGACCAGCAGGAGTCCCTCGCCAGCGTTCTTTTCGGGGCTTGCCAGGTACATTGAAAACAATTGTACTCTCATATCGATGAAGGCTTATCGGATGAGAGTCTCAGCTAAAGACTGGAACTTCATCCAGGAAGTCGTAGCGGGTAACAGAACGCTCCTGGTCTACGCCGCGCAATACGATGCCGGCTGTGCGTTGAGAAAAAAAGACGGAGCAAAGGCTCTCGAGCTTCTGGGCTTGGACTACAAGCTCGTCACCAAATTCCTGGAAATGGCTTCAGTGGACGAAGAACAAGCTCAGAGCGCAATCAATAGCAGGCTCGCCGACCTGAACGACTTGGACGTTTGCATGCGCGTCGCCGGTGGTGTTGTGGGGGAGAGTGCTGTTTGCCAAGAAAGTTGCGAGGGTTGCGCTTGCCTGAACACAGTATACCTCACGAGTGCTGGAGGAGCTTGTGGCGGTATTTGCGAGTAAGGCATGTTGTAAACACTGAAATGTGCAAAGAATTAGGCCAGTGTTGCACAGGAGCATTCTTAACTGTCAAGTTTAGTACTTTGTGTGGCGACCCATGCTTTTAATTATTAATATAAGTGCGCAGCGGCGTCAGAAATGCATTATGCAGAGGTCATTTTATTGTGTGCCTTTTGTGATTTTTTTAATTATTGTGAAGTTGTGATTTGTAACTTATAATAATTTGAATAAATTTCTATTTTCTTGCTTGCCACTTTTTCACATTACGCTTGCTCCTGTGAGATTGTATATAGTAAAAAAAATCTGCGTTGCTCAATGGTCCTGTGATCACGAGGGTCAGAACAGGTACGATTATCTAGGTTTATTTACAAACGGTTTTGGACAGTGGACCGTCTTTCATCAGGACTAATGCCATAGTTGACGATGGTGCACCGTCCGAAACGGTTCACAAATAAGCCTAATTAAACTGGAATTTCTGGCCAAAAATGAGAAAGTGAGACTGCATAGACTGCAGCAGATTGCATAGAAAACTGCACATGGTGGCGGACACCGCCCGTAGAAACTCGCACAGCGGACTTCGCATATGGTCGAATAGTTGCGTCGTTAGCACCACGCACTTGAGGTCTATCGTAGACGGTTACAGCTGCGCCCGTGTCAAAACCTCAGTTTTCAAAACCTTCAATAGGCCCCTCCGCGGTGGCTCAGTGGTTAGGGCGCTCGAATACTGATCCGGAGTTCCCGGGCTCGAACCCGACCGCGGCGGCTGCGTTTTTATGGAGGAAAAACGCAAAGGCGCCCGTGTGCTGTGCGATGTCAGTGCACGTTAAAGATCCCCAGGTGGTCAAAATTATTCCGGAGCCCTCCACTACGGCACCTCTCTTCCCTTCTTTCACTCCCTCCTTTACCCTTCTCTTACGGCGCGGTTCAGTTGTCCAACGATATATGAGACAGATACTGCGCCATTTCCTTTTCCCCAAAAAAACCAATTATTATTATTATTAAAACCTTCAAGCCACAACACTAAAATCGTATTTGAGAGGCGTTCCAAGGGAATGTTTGTCACGCATGCACTTGATTTCTTGCCGCGGACACAATGTCCACATGACCGAGAGTTGTACCCCTGTCACACTGACAGTTTCACGCCTATCTAGTCAATTGCCATCAGACTCGACGGGGAAAGACCAATGCCACACGTCGGCTTTCAATGACCATTGAACTCTGTGAACATCGACTAAGTGCAGGCTCGCGGATGGCCATTGAAATCTCAAGGGCTATCGAGAACAACCTAGGTACTCGCCTTGCGTTGAAAAAATAACATGAAAACGCGAAATAAACAAAAATACATTTGATCGCATGGCAATATTTTTGACTAGTGTCAAGGCGTTTATTTGAAGCACAGGTCGGTTGGTCTTGGTTGTCCGGCGACACAACGGGCACACTCACAGGCGTCGTTCGAAAAACCCAGCTGCACTTCGTCTGCTTCTTCGTTGTCCCGCTTGAACTCGTCCGCTTCTTCGCTGCGCTGCGCCTGTCGGTCCCATTACAATTACTCTCCCTCCGAAAAAGGAGCCATCCTGGCGACTTACGGAGAGGAGAGGATGGGCGGGTCATAGTAAGGCTTGAGGCGCTCAACGTGCACAGTTTCGCGCCCCCGGCGACGGTGGTCCGAAGAGGGAACGAGCGGCTCAACGATATAAGTCACCGGAGAAGTTTGGTGGACAACCCGGTAAGGTCCGTGAAAGCGAGACAGTAGTTTCGTGGCGAGGCCGGGAGTGGAGGAAGGCACCCAGAGCCAAACGAGGGCGCCAGATGGGTATGACGCTGGAGGGTCCGGGGAATCCCGACGGTGCTTCTGATCCCATTGTTGCTGTGTGGTGAAAGAGCGGGCAAGGTGCCGGCATTCTTCGGCATACAGGTGAGCTTCGGAGAGTAAGGTGGTCTCGGAAGGGTCAGGGTGATAAGGAAGGATGGTGTCCATGGTGGATGTAGGCTCCCGGCCATATAAGAGGAAGAAAGGAGAAAACCCCGTTGTTGTCTGAGTAGCTGTGTTATACGCGTACGTGACGAACGGGAGCACGTGATCCCAGTTGGAGTGGGCGGTGTCAACGTACATGGCGAGCATGTCACTCAGAGTGCGGTTGAACCGCTCAGTCATGCCGTTGGTCTGGGGGTGATAGGCGCTGGTGTAGCGATGAACGATTTGGCATTGCTTGAGCAGGGCCTCGACGGCGTCCGAGAGAAAAACACGGCCGCGGTCACTCAGAAGTTCTTTCGGGGCGCCGTGACGAAGAACAAGACTGTGTAGAATGAAGTGGGCGACATCGTTTGCGGTAGCAGATTTGAGAGCCGACGTTTCGACGTAACGGGTGAGATGGTCAACGGCAACGATGATCCACCGATTATTAGCCGAAGTAGTTGGAAGCGGGCCATAAAGATCAATGCCGACGCGGTCAAAGGGACGGCCAGGGCAAGGTAACGGCTGCAAAGGAGCGGCGGCGGGGTGGGGAGGTTTCTTGCGACGTTGGCAGGCGATGCATGACCGAATGTACTGACGTATGTAGCGGTACATACCTCGCCAGTAGAATCGCTGACGAAGGCGAGCATATGTTTTCAGTACACCGGCGTGGCCGCATTGTGGAGCGGAGTGAAAAGAGGCACAGATTGTAGCACGGAGGTGTCGAGGGATGACCAACAGCCACTTCCGGCCGTCGGGGAGGTAATTACGGCGGTATAAGAGGCCATCACGAACGGCGAAGTGGTGGGCTTGGCGGCGAAGGGTCCGGGTCGAAGGATGCGGCGAGGGAGTGTTCAGGAAGTTTAGCAGCGAGGTGATCCAAGGATCCTTCAATTGTTCGGAGAGCATATCAGGGATGTTGAACGAAGA
Organism: Amblyomma americanum; assembly: GCA_030143305.2. Taxonomy (NCBI): domain Eukaryota; kingdom Metazoa; phylum Arthropoda; class Arachnida; order Ixodida; family Ixodidae; genus Amblyomma; species Amblyomma americanum. The sequence continues at coordinate 94,460 of JARKHS020023060.1, read as the reverse complement.
GAATTCGTAGGCACAGACGAGGGCAGAGGTTGACTCGCATGGGAGTGGTGAACGAGAAAGGGCGTCGGCGTCCGAGTGCTTGCGGCCGGAGCGATAAATGACGTGTATATCAAACTCCTGGAGACGTAAAGCCCAGCGGGCGAGTCGGCCAGAAGGATCTTTGAGGGAGGATAGCCAGCATAGGGCGTGGTGGTCTGTGACGACATAGAAGGGCCGGCCGTAAATGTAAGGGCGGAACTTGGCAATTGCCCAAATGATGGCGAGACATTCTTTTTCTGTAACAGAATAGTTTGATTCCGCCTTGGTGAGGGCGCGGCTGGCGTAAGCGACGACGTATTCCGGATACCCAGGCTTTCGCTGGGCAAGAACTGCGCCCAAGCCCACACCGCTCGCGTCAGTGTGAATTTCTGTCGGACAGGCGGGATCAAAATGGCGAAGGATGGGGGGAGAAACCAGCAGGCGACGTAAAGTGCTGAACGCGGTATCGCAGGCGGGGGACCAAGACGAAAGGTTCGGGCTGCCGGCAAGAAGCTGCGTTAAAGGGGCGATGATACTGGCGAAATTTCGGATGAAGCGGCGAAAATATGAGCATAAGCCTATAAAACTGCGAAGTTCTTTTAAGGTGGTTGGTTTGGGGAAGTCAGCGACGGCGCGAAGTTTGGCAGGGTCAGGAAGAACGCCGTCTTTGGAGATGACATGGCCTAATATTGTGAGCTGCGTTGCACCGAAGTAACATTTTTTCAAGTTTAGTTGGAGGCCGGCGTCAGTAAGGCTAGTGAGTGCGCGCTGAAGGCGGTGCAGATGGGAAGGAAAATCTTTGGAAAAAACGACAAAATCATCTAAGTAACACAGACAAGTTTCCCATTTGAGGCCACTGAGAATAGTGTCCATCATCCTTTCGAATGTGGCTCGAGCATTGCAGAGGCCGAATGGCATCACATTGAACTCATACAAGCCGTCTGGGGTGACGAAAGCGGTTTTCGGCCTGTCGTTCGCCGCCATCGGGACCTGCCAGTAGCCGGAGCGTAAGTCGAGGGATGAAAAATACTCCGCTCCCTGCAAGCAATCCAGTGCGTCGTCGATTCGGGGTAGAGGATAAACATCCTTGCGTGTGATCTTGTTGAGACGGCGGTAGTCCACACAGAACCTGATGGAGCCATCTTTTTTCGTCACCAAGACAACAGGAGAGGCCCAAGGGCTGTGAGAAGGCTGTATTATGCCGCGCCGAAGCATGTCGTCAACATTGTCACGGATGACGCGGCGCTCGCTCGGCGAGACTCGGTACGGTCGCTGACGCAAGGGAGCGTGGGTACCAGTGTCAATTGTGTGAGAGACGGCCAATGCGCGCCCCAAGGAGGGCTGGGAAAGGTCGAAAGAGTTGCGGAAGCGGCAGAGAAGTTCCAAGAGTTGGTCACGGTAAGCGGACGGAAGGTCGGGAGCGATGTTACGACGAAAGACGTCGATGGAAATCGGATCGGGCGCTGTCGCACAACAGGCTAAGGCAGTAACTGGGGAGCAGGCACGGGTATCGGAGAACTCGGAAGCAAGAGCAGGGTCCAGTTCTTCAATAGAGCCGAGGCATTCGCCGCGAAGAACAAACGACGGGTAAGAAAATGGGTTGGTGACATAGATGGCGCAGTGGCCATCGGAAATCGAGACAACGGCGAATGGAATGAGGAGGCGCTGATGGCGAGTGGGTGCTGCGGTAGGTGTGAAAAGAACAGGGCCGCTGAGGTAAGAGTCGGGGCGGAGCAGAACGAGGGCTGAAGAGGAGGGAGGTATGTCGGTGTCGGCAGCTACAAGAAGCTTAGCGGAGCGCACAGGTAGGTCACACAACGAAACATCACACAGGGGAGAAAGCTCAAGTTCCGCACGGGCACAATCAATCACTGCACGGTGGGTCGAGAGGAAATCGCAGCCGTGGATGACATCGTGAGAGCAGGCGGTCAGCACAACAAACTCGATGGTATAGGCGACGTCGTTGATAGTAACGCGGACCGTGCAGGCTGCGATGGGGTGGATGCGCTGAGAGGTGGCCGTACGTAGTGAAAAGTCAGACAGCGGCGTTGTCACCTTACGAAGTTTGCGGCGAAGAGCATCACTAATTACTGACACTGCAGCACCCGTGTCGACGAGCGCGAGAACGGGGACGCCTTCAACAGACACCTCAATCACGTTAGCAGGAGAACACGGAGGACTTAAAAAGTTGGCAAAACACGCAGTTCTTGCCTCCTGAACTGCGGCAGTCAGTTTTCCTCTGGGAGAGGGTCCGGGCGGCGGAGCATCGGAGAAATGGAACGTCGACGAGGGGAAGGCGAGCGACGAGTAGGGTACTGGGAGCGATGTGTAGAGGAGGCAGAAGAGACATTAGGCAAGGGCGGCCCGGAATCGTACCGGAAATTGCGCATGAAATCGCCAGAACGAGGAGATCGCTGACGGCAAAAGCGTGCGACATGGCCCGGAAGACCGCAGGAATAGCATATCGGTCGATTGTCCTCGGTACGCCAAGGGTTCGTAGGGTTTCGGCGGGGTCGACGAACCGAGACCTGCGGCGGGGGTATAGACGGCGGTGGAGCATAAAAGGCCGGGCTGTTAGGGTAGGCGGCAGAGGTGGGCGAGCGCCGTGTACCGGTGACTGCTTCAGCATAGGTGAGCGGCGCTGCCACAGGAGGAGGTGGGGGACTGGATGGCAGAACTGCAGCGACCTGCTCCTGAATAACACGACGGATTGTGGGCGTGAGAGATGGCGCCAGGTCGTGCGGAGGGCAAACGGGGTCGGGAAGGTGATGCAGCAGAGAAAGCTGGCGAGCGACCTCTTCGCGGATGAAGTCTTTAACCTGCTGCATGAACAGGGACTGCTCAGCAGACGAGCCACCAAGGGCCAAGCCAGCAAGACCCCCCGCAGGCGCGCCGGACTGCCGCGTAGATGCGCGTTGCTTGCGGAGTTCGTCGAAGCTTTGGCACAGCTGGATGACGGTGGCGACGGAGGTGGGGTTCTTCGCCAGCAGCATCTGGAAAGCGTCATCGGCTATGCCTTTAAGTATGTGGTTGACTTTATCCCCTTCGGACATGGAGGGGTTGACACGCTTGCACAGGTCAACGATGTCCTCGATGTAGCTGGTGAACGTCTCGGAAGGGAGCTGAGATCGAGCACGAAGACGTTGCTCGGCGCGAAGCTTCCGGACGGCGGGGCGGCCGAAAACGTCGGCGAAGCTTGTTTTAAAGGACGACCAGGTGGGAAGGTCGGCCTCATGGTTGCGAAACCATAGGTTGGCAACGTCCGTTAGATAGAATAGGACGTTGCTAAGTTTGACGGAATCGTCCCACCGATTGTAAGTGCTGATGCGCTCATAGGAGGCCAGCCAATCGTCGACGTCTTGGTCATCGGTGCCACTAAAAGGAGAAGGGTCACGCTGGCGCTGCACCCCGTGACAGAGTACGGTGGCAGGGAGGGGCTGCGATGGTTCACTCGGACCTTCCGGCATGGTGGCGGAGACGAGGAGCGTTCCACTTCGAAGTTCCAGGATGAGGACCGGGACGGGAACCGAGGCACCTCCACCAAGTGTCAAGGCGTTTATTTGAAGCACAGGTCGGTTGGTCTTGGTTGTCCGGCGACACAACGGGCACACTCACAGGCGTCGTTCGAAAAACCCAGCTGCACTTCGTCTGCTTCTTCGTTGTCCCGCTTGAACTCGTCCGCTTCTTCGCTGCGCTGCGCCTGTCGGTCCCATTACACTATGTATATATTTCCTCGTTCATAGACTCATTTTTGTCCGTAGTCAAATTACAGCTCTGTAGAACTTCCGCGGTCAGATGTAAACAAACGAAGGTTACTTCTGTTGTGCGGCGTCGCCATGGGTATAGTGAACTAGAATTTATTGTATTGTAGTGCACTATAGCTATGGGCGTCGCGGCGTCCATGCGGGGCTCCCTTTCGTTTCACCTTTTTTTTCGCCTCTCGAGGCACATCGCGACAACCGAGACCAAGAAGTGCCCCACAAATGCCGCAGCGACAGTAGCTATGGCCACGACAAAGACGATCACTGATCTGTGGCAGCTTCGCCGGCGAACAGTGAATGCTTCTGAAACGAATTGCGCTTCGTTGACAGTCGCCGCCCCGCCATTGCTGTCTCGAGATTGTGCCAAACTGTGAAGTATTTGAACAGCTTTTTTTTTAAAAGTTGTTACAATAAAACTTACGCCAACAGTCGGCTCGTTTTACTCAACCTCGGTGTTTTTTTTATATGTTGCCGCCCTTTGCGCCATCTGTCGGATCGCGTGCTCACTACTCACTCAATGTTAATTTAAATGTGCCATCTCATGGCAGTGCATCTGGGTGGCCCTAGAAAAAAATCGATGGCCATTGAAGACTGGCCGTTCTCCCCGAGCCACATTGACACTCATGACTCGCAATGTCTCGAAAATGAAGGTGTGGGCATTTTTCCTCCTCATTGGTTCGGACGTTTTCCCTACATCTTCCCGACTTCAGTCCAATTTATCTGACCGAAATATTATAGGTAATCTTAGCCTTACAGTAATTGTATATATTTTTCAGGTCATGGTTATAATCGACTCTATTTGTACTTCATTGTCCACATCCAAAGAGTCTCCGGAATTTGCGTATTCCGCTCAACGTAAATTCGTTACGGTTGCTGCAGCACAAGAGCTTTCGCTTAAATAAGGTCTCAGATTCCTTAGCAAGGGCCTCTCTAAGCCCTTATTGCTGTCTTGTCTACCTGTGCACTTACAGCTGCGGGGCGGTTTCGCAGCTACAGAGCATTTCAGGAAATTGATGTCTTAGTACTTGCATCATCTCCCGAGTACCAGCACCTTCAGCATCTGATATGGAGTAGCAAATGCTGGCGTTCGCGCAGGCTGCAGGCCTCTTCCACGTGTTTGCGTGTCCGGGTTCCTCTGCTAAACTTCTACGTTCACAGATCTGCTCTAGCGCGGAATCCGTGTTTTGCCCATTTTGTGCCGAACCTAAGACAATCGATCATTACCTCCTGTTCTGCCCCCGTCGCAAAGAGGGGACTTATACTATGCTTATTACTATGCAAAATTTCCTTTTGGAAACGCAGCAGCTCCCATTCTGAGACTTCGTTTTCTTTTTGTCTTCAAGACCACTCAATACGAACTCGAAGCATTGCCGGCAGTATATCCGAATTCGCTCATACATCCATTGTCCCGCATTCAATCTCCTAGTTAACAGGCCCCCGATGGTTCCTCCTTCCACATTGTCAATAACCTATCATTGCTTTTTCTTCCTCAAAGCGCTTCTGTCTCCGGCAATTCACCGCCTGTGTCTTGGCCACGCTCCTTAACAGTGCAATGTGCCATCTTTATTTCAGGTCAACAACAAAAAAAAAACCGGCGCGGCACATGCGCAGAACGTTGGAATCGTCGGCAGTGCAACGCGGCACGCGCGCTTCGTCGTCTCCTCCCCGCGACTCACCGGCTGGACGTGTACACCTGCACGCTGCTCCATTCCGCCTACACGGTGACACCCCAGTCAGCGAGGACCCTCAGTCAGTTTGCATATTTGCCACAGGGCAAATTTCCGATCACTTGTTGCTGACCGCGCTCACCAGCTATTAATGAAATCCGCCTTACCACAAGGGTAAACGTCGGGGGCTCTCTTCGTAATGTTTTTCTACCGAATAAACTTGCTGGGTCTAACAAAATTGGTTGGATGCCATCTGCAGTGTGGGGGCGAATTCCCCGTTTTGTACCATTTTGTTTACATAGCGTTTTGTGCCTGGAGGTGCGATGGCTCTGGCTTTTACGTAATACACATGCCATATCGTCCTGCGCATCGGGTGGGACGGGACGTCTTCCGAGCTCGCATCTTGCTTCGTCTGACCACTTCTGACGTGCACTTTTATGGGTCATAAGCATCTGCGGCGCTGTTCTGCTCCATCCTGAATGTGAGTCACTGCTGCATTCAGCCAGTTGTTGCCATCATCATCATTTAAACATCGCCTTCGCTCCAGCGTTCAGCGTGTTCTTTGAACAACGTGCTCCGCCGCCTCCATCTCCCATCACAATACCTGACTATGAACAAAAAAGGAACTCCTGCGCCTTCTATAGGGCGGTCTCTTTCACGAGCACTGCGACGCACCAACCGTACCGCAGCCTCGTTCGAGCTTTCTTTCACCATTGCGTTCTCGCCGGTGCCACCTGGCTTGAGTGCATTGTGGTCGACGCAACTGTCGTGCTTGCTTCCTGGCGCAGAAGCGGAACTGGCCAGATGCCCTCTCATGTTCGCAGCAAATTCATCGCACGATTCCGACGTCCACGAGGTATATATGTCTAAAAAGTACGTATTTCAGAAGGTAACTGCATTCAGAGGTTTTCAGTGTCGCCCCTAAAGGAAAATTATAATATACATCAGTTAATTTCAGTTAATCATAATTGAATTGTTCTCCGAAGAGGAATACTTGGAAGGCGATAGTTATAGAGCCCAGTCTCTTTATAGGTATCGGTATTATCGATCAGGTTACACATATGTGCAATGCATTCTGGCCCTTTTGATGGTTCGGTTAGGCATCCATCTTTCCAGACAGAGTAAGTGAGGATGTCGCAATCATAGTATGAGGTGTAGGCTTCAAAGTTACACCAAACACAAATAGAAAGATGCACAGCATGCACTGTCGTCGAGTGTGTTACTTTCATGTGTTACTTTCACACAATCTTTATTTAAAAATCTAAACATTTCGACCGATTTGCATGTCTGGTTGGGTTTGAACACTTATAAGAAACTGCAGATCTCCAAACAAAAAGTTTTAGTTTCAAACCGATTGTTTCGAAGCCGGCTCCGCTCCTTCATTAGGGGTGATTGGGGGCAGTAGCTAAGGTCTTTAGGGGCAGTAGCTAGTATGGAGGGGAGGAGGGGGTCAAAGGAACGAAAGCTCTGATGCGAAAGTCGTGGATGGGGGGGGGGGGGGGTAAGGCTGTGAGTCACGGTGTCGCACTGTGGGGAGGTGGTCAATATCGACTTTTTTTCGTTGAGTTGGAGAGCAAAGTCCATGGGCATATACCGGGGGCAGGTTTAGTTTTGGGCGGATGATGTTCAGGGTGATTTGGAAGTGCCAGGATTCGAGAAGGAGCTTTTTGTGGTAATGTGTTTCGGTTCCGAGGATGCTGGTTTTGTCGAAGTTAATTCTGTGGTCTGAGTTTTCGAAATATTCGGCTACAGGATTGCGCTCTCTGGCGAAGTTGCGGACATCGTTTGTATGTTGCCAAATTCTTTTTTTTTTGGTTGGAGATGTTAAGTTTATTATACGATCTTTATCAAAAGGCCAAGCTCCTACGTCCATTCATCTCCGGTTTCTAATCTGGTTTCTCAGCTGTCAACAACAATAAAACAGCTAAGGGGATACCGTCGTTGCAAAATACAAGCGGCAAACTCCGCTTTCATGTCCGCCCATCACACACGTTCCCCGCCTATCTCTGCTCAATCACGCTCACTCGCACTCCTACTCACATCTCACTCACACTCACGCTCATATACCTTAGGCTGGCGTTAGGTGGCTCGGTCTTTGAGGCTCGGGCTAGGCTCGGGCTCTGGCATTAGAATGAGGCCCATGCAGCGAACTTGCCCTCGCTTTCATTGGTTGGTTGAAAAGCGTTACTTGGAACAAAATGGTGCCGCGCTGCTTACAGTGCCGAGCAGGATTGGGGACTTTGTTTCCGCTGTCTCAGCCCGGATGTCCAGCTGACGCAGCCTAGCATAGGAGTAAGTTTTCACTGAGCGAGTAGGAGAGAGATGTATCCTTCTTTTCCCGAGACAACGGCGAGACTCTGCGCCCTCGGCTTGTCGGCAGCCGGCGCCTAGCAATCGCGAGGAGGATGGCTTTGTTGCCCGTTCACGGTTCTCGCGTGCCACGGCCTGTGCGCGTTGCTAATGCACGACCACAAGAAGCACCAATCCGAGCTTTCGTACCGATTCGAATTCTGCAAACGTTTTATTTACGCCACTGGGTTAGTGGCCCTGTTCTCCGCAAAATCCGGCGTCGGTGTCGATGGTGTTGTGATCGGCATTCTGAGCGAAAAATCACGGGCATGACTGTGGCAGGCGGTCCCCAGAAAGCAACCTAGGCGGCAGGTGGGCCATCTAGGTCACGTGACCTTGTGGCGTCCTCAACCTGCCCACCGGGTAGTGCCCACGGTGGCAGATGGCAGTTAAATTAATGATTGGTCGCTGAGCAACCTGCCCACCGCTGAGAGAACCTGCCATTGCAGGGCAGTGGGGCGCGCATCCCTTAGCCGCTGCACTACTTGGCCAGGAGAGATATGAGGATTCCCAGGGATGTATGAATGTAAAGTAGAAAATGTCCTTCTGCCTATATGGGAATTAATTCATTACGCTATCGCTTTACATTGCTTGGGGAACAACCTCCAATTCTGCAAATACAACATGCCTGCTAACATGAAATAAAGTTAACTGACGTTTTTAGTTCATTCGCGAACTAATAACGCCGTTATGCATCTTACCTTGTGCCCGCCGTTGCCACCAATACAGACCCCAATGCTAAAATATATTTAAAGCAGGTTACCTTTTTTACTGCACAGCACTTCTAGTGGCCATTCCCCACATTTAGCCGTTGTGCGTGCGTGCGTGCGTGCGTGTGTGTGTGTGTGTGTGTGTGTGTGTGTGTGTGTGTGTGTGTGTGTGTGTGTGTGTGTGTGTGTGTGCGTGTGTGTGTTTGTGCGTGCGTGAGTGCGCGGGGGGGGGGGCGGGGAGGTGGTGAGACTAGCAAAAAAACCTGCCCACCGCGTCAGTGAGAGGCTGCTCAGGAAGAGCGACCTGGGGCGCAACCCAACCCAGGCAACGCAAGTACCACGCGCGCGCGCTGCCGGGAATGTGGAGAGAAGGCACCCCTTCGAATCTGCTCATTTCCGCCCCGGCACTGACGTGACGTCACGGCAGCCCGCTGCCTACTGCGGAGTGGGTTGTATGCCTGAGCATGTCGGCAACGATTTGCTCCTGTGGAGGTAATGTCCGAGGAGATAAAAGGAGGAACTGGTGTCGGGGAACCAGTGGTGCCAACCGTAGGGATGTTGCCCTAGATCTAGAGAATTTGAACGTTATTTAGAGGAAAAGAGATTTTTCTTGTAATCAAGATAACTTTTACTTCCTGTACAGGTCATTTATATTTTTCGGTGTAAATCGGCCCCTTATTCACGTTTATTCAAAACATTGATTTTGACAGTCTGTCAATGCGCCATCTGCACGAGGGCATAGCGTTGTTGGGATAGAGGTAGCGTGGTCGGGCCAGGAGGAGGTACGAGGATGAGGGAACTCAGGGAGACTTTGGGGGCAGCAAGACATTCATTCAAATGCACGGACTTTACAGAGATGGCGTGGGAAGCGCTGGAGAGAAGAGCTCTAGAGAGTAGAGGCGGCCGGGCGCTCTGAAATAGGGCTTTTTCTCTACAAGTTTTTTGTTTGCCACACCCCAGTGCAACAGTGGAGAGACTTTTCTCTCAGATAAACCTGATGCAAAAAAAGACTAGGAACAGCTTAGTGATGCAAACCCTGGGAGGTACCCTTCACGCCAAGCGGGTTCTAGGAGGAGCCAACTGTTAGAACTTTGCAGTGAAGGAATGCTTAATTGGACTCATGAAAAAAGGCATGTATGAGTGAAACGCAGTCGGAATGCCACCCGAATGACGTGTCCTATGTTCGCGCCCACATTTCCGCAAAAAGTGGATTTGCCTCGCTCTTTGATTGCAGTCGGTGAGCCTAAGTGTTCACTGCGAGATTTTCATTCATTTCAGGGTTTAGCCCAGGATTTGTTAGCATTTGATAACTCGAATGTGTTTTCTTACTCGTGATCGTGGTACGCGAGTTTGCTTGGCTAATTAATACGTTATTGTATTCAAAGTTGTTACCAAAGTGTGGGTAAAAGGTCTCTGCGAAATAAAAGAGTTTCCAATTAAACTACGCACCTTTTTTCATAACTGAATATTAATTTATTATGTTTCGCATCTAGGGAATTTTGAGTGACAAATTGAGGAGAAGGGGCTTTCGAGGTTGGCAGCACTGCGGGGAACGCACTCTCGCTGCTGGACCTCTCTTGACTGCCCCGAGGAACCCCTTCGCTGCCCCCGAACCCAACGTCGGTCGACATTTCGGAGAGAACATTCTTCCGCAGAGTGTTTTTCCTCGCGTTAGGGTAATAAACTATTTCCTAGCGTGCCCTGCCGTTGCCTAATGCGTCCGGACCTGCCGTGGCTGCGACTCTGCGCTACGGGTTGGGGAAACGTGTCGCGTGCGAATAACGCCTGCGTGTTGCTGGCATGGAAGGCCGGCTGGACGCAGAGTGACCCCATAACCCATTATTGCTATCCGAACATCTTCCTTCTCAAACACTGGATCTGAACACCGGTACCGAAGTGAAAACCGAACTGGTGGGGCACCGAATTTGCATTTGGCCCAAATACGCAAATGGGATCTATTTTCTCTTTTTTTTCACATTTCAGACCTAAAAAATGCCCGGTATACTATGTGTTTTTCCTTCCTTTCCGTCCCAAGACATTTCCCGCGCGCGGCTTGAGAGTAGTGTCTATGTGTATAACGGTCTTTGTGAGCCCGTGCCCTGAGAACTCCCTTTTTGGACACACGCATTCGCGGGCACAATGCAACCGGCGGACATAGTCAACAGGGTTAAGCCGTTTATCGGCCCTCATAATCGAGGTAGGCGTCGAACTGTGTTGGACAGATTTCTTATCCCCCTACACTTTGTGGGGACCTGCCGTGCAGCCCTCTGTGCTTGCTTTCCCGCGAGACACTGTACAGCAGCAGCCGCACCTCGAGGAGGAACACATTCCCTTGTTAGTTACATTAACTGGCAGGGGAAGGCGCCAGCGTCGCTGCACGTGAGACTGCTGAAGCCCGCGCGCGGGAGAGCATGGACGCTAGGGCTGGGATCGTCGGCGCGAGCGGACGTGTCGCTCGCGGCTCCGCTCTTCCGCGGCGTGGCGAGGAAGCGGCGGGGAGACTAGCTCCCGTACTCGTCCGTCCGGCCTATGGAATATCCCTCGCCCTAGCGGTGCGAACATTCCCTCGGAACCTTGCTGGTGAGTCGGACGACCTTGATTCATTAGCGTACCTTCTTGCTAGCTGGCATTATTGTTTCTGTAGCAATAAATGCCTGTTTGTGTCAGCCAATGTGTCGTTCCTTTGTTTTCCCTCAGAGCAAGGCCCGCCGTGGTTGGCGAGCGCTCGGTAGTGTACGCGATCGCGGGGTGGGGTCCGGGCGGCTTTTGACCGTGGCAGCCGCGATTGAGCGGGGAGAACGTGGTTGTCTCCCCAAGTCAACCCCACAACTTTCTTGTCTCTTCTAATCTTTCTTCTTTCCTGTCGCTGTCATTTCCGCTGGCCGCAGCTCACAAGCTTCACAAGTACGATGGCAGATGTTGTAGCCAGCAAAAATATTTTCCTTCACGTATGGATTTATTTTGAAATAAACCACTGAGAAGAAGAAAGTTATAATTTTAATTCTTACATAATTTCATCTGTTGCGGTCCGCAGTATATTTATTGGTTCCTGCACCTTCTGGGAAATAGAGGACAATTAATATAATGTCTATTGTAAGAACAAAAATTTCTAAAACAATTCAAAATCGTTTGTCATATATAAAGTCAAACAAAATCGTAGGAAATTGTTATTTACGGAGACGCAGTTTTTATCAGTTGTCTGAAGAATCTTAATGCCGATAGTCACACGTTTCTGTCACAGTATGCGTTGAAATGGGAACGAAAGATAACGGCAGGACGCTAAAAAATCATTTTCGCCAAAAATAAACTAGGAGAGCGTTTATCACAATGACAAGCTAGACTATGATATTTTTAAAAATAAATCTGATATGTTCGATCGCAATGTCTGGGTCACTGTCATGGAATGAGCCCGCTTTGAATTCAGTGATAAAGTCTAACTCCAGAGATACGTAAATCACCAGCAGAAATCAAGGCATGCTTAGGCATCGGGATACCCATGTATCAGCCGTCCTTGTTTGCCTTTGGTGGCTAATCAGGACAAAAAAAAGAGGACGTCAGTGGAAGCCCTGCCATCTAACAACAATGAGGTGAACAGCTCTGCAGTCTACAATCGCCGATCGCAACCTCCGAATTCTCCAAGAAGCACTGTTCGTCCTGGGAAATTGTCGACACCGCAAACGGCCAGTAAGTGATCGAAAAGTTATTCTCAATACTTAGTGAAACGAGAAATACTTGTTTCATTTTGGCGTTCAATGCCACCGCTTTGCACGCTTTGTTAGAAATATTGAAATTAAGCCTAAGCCTACAAGTACGCAGTAGGAAGAAGCGAACTAAAAAAGAAAGATTTTATAAGCACAAATGCAAGCAACACTAAGAAGCAAAACCGAGTTCTGGCAACACTGCGCAGCGCCGCTAATGTGCAGGACAGCGAGGCAAGAGAGTCTGGCGGCAGTGTACATATGCCACATCAGATCGTCTGTCTTGCAAACAGCAGTTGCTTTTCGCTTATACTTCATTACCGTCTAGGAGGGAAAGACTACTCTTCAACGTAGCGCTTGCAGCGACGTCACATTCGATAATTTCTCCCATGTTGTGCTCGCGCTTCCTTCCTGCTGTGGAATTCGGCGAAGTTGGGCATGGGGAGGATTCCCTGAAGACCACCGCGAGTGTGGGTGAGCCCTCTGGGCGAGACGTGACTGCAGGACTGCCGGAGGCAACGACGACAATAGCGTCCACACGTGTTCGAACAGGAATGCCGGAAGCAGCGACGACAATAGCGTCCCAACGTGTTCAACAGGAATGCCAGTGATGACCATAAGCGTATTCGTTCCGGTCCTCGCCACGACGAAGTGCGGTATCAGTGTGGTCCCCTTCAGTCACGCTGGATTTGAACAATTGCCGGAGTGCCGCACCTTCGACGGAGCTTCCGCGTTCCGGTCACCAGTACAAGATCTTTCGACACCTGCTGGGAGACAGCCTGCATTCCGGTGTCACGCAGGTGCCCTCCGAGTCAACATGGGCGCGGTCCGGACGCACGTGCGCGGCCAAATGGAGGCCGCGGGGACGACAACATGACCGGGTCCTGTTCCCTTTCCCTCGACCGAGCTGCGAAGAAACATCAGGTCTGCCCTGCCGTGAGTGGTACCATCAGTGCCATCATGTGATTGGACATCATTCTTGGAACTGTATTCCCCAGCTAGGGATCTGGGGAATACGAAGAGTATTTAAGGAGCTGCTGGTTTGATACCAGGAGAGAGCCGCCTTCTTGAGAGGTATCAGAGGCTCCCGAATCCTAAGAATCTCTCTTTACTGAGAAACACTCTCAGTTGCCCGTACTTGTACATAATGTAAATAGTCCTTGTATAAAGTTTTCCAAGTTTTCTTCCTCCGATCGTCCTCATCTCTTCTCCGGCCCAGTCACGCTACCTGAATCCCAACAACTGGTGGCAGCGGTGGGATGCTGCTACCTAAATTCCAACAACTGGATGGCAGCCGTGGGACGTCCACGTGAAGTCACCGGTTCCAACGGACCTCGGCAGCTACGGGACTGACAGGCGTCAGCTATACCTTGACAGGTTGAGTGCCCAATGTTTTCCGTTCATTTCGCCAGACCGTACTAGCACAGGCAGATGCTAGGTGCGGATTCCTGTTATCTGGGAAATTGATATAGGGAAACTGCTTTGTCCACTTTAAGCTAGGTCTTTTGTTTTAGTGGGCTTGCTAACGCATGGTGGAACTCACGATGGAGAAGTTAAAAGTGCAGGACCTGCTCGAAATTTGCCAGGAGCTGGGGATTTCGCTACGTTCTGCGAAAAGAAAAAAATATTCGAGTTTATGCGGCAGAAGGAGGTGACTACTGAGGAGGTCGACGAGGCTTTGGAAACGATTGTTGGACGCAAGAAAGAAAAAGAAGAGGTTCGGTTGGCTCCAGAGAGACGGGAGGTCCGTGAGGCAGAGGAAAAAGCGAGAGAACATGCTCGAAAGATGAAGGAGCTCGAAATCGCGTCGAACGGAGGGAATATGGCACGTCTTAGCCCTGTAGCTTCGGTAGAGGAGCAAGAGAGGCAGAGATTGCAGGATCTCGTCTCGCCGTACCGCTTGGGAGGCGATATTGCACCCTTTTTGGTAAATTTCGAACGCGCATGCGGGAAGGTGCACATCGACAAGAGCGCTTGGTCGGAGATGTTACTTCCTCTCCTTCCGTGCGAGGCTGCCGAAGTGGTGGCTCGCAACTCACGGGAAGAGTGTGATGACTAGGAGAAGGTAAAGAGCGCACTGCTTAGAAAGTACCGGCTTTCTGCTGAAGCCTTTAGGCAGCGATTTAGGCAGGCAAAAAAGGCGGAGAGTCGCATACTGACTTCGCGTACCGGCTTAAAGTCAACTTAAAAAAGTGGCTTAAGACCGCTGAGGTGCACGGAAGTCATGACAAGGTACTGGAGTGCATCGCACTAGAGCAGTACAATAGCGCGATTCCAGAAAATCTGAGGTCATGGCTGCAAGATATGCTAACAGATATAGACCTAGACAAAGCAGCACAGCTCGCAGACAAGTATTACGTTCGCCGAAACCTCCAAAGCAAGGCAGGGTACGAGAACCGGTTAGGAAAGAAACCTTATTTAAAGAGAATCCCCGACCGAAGGGTGCCATCAGCACGCCGAGATCGCCGAACAGAGGAAGCGGGATCAAAATGACGAGGTAGCGAAAACAAGATGGAGTAACCCAAATCTGCCGATTCGCCGAAAAAGCAGGCACGTGGAGCTCGCGCGTTTTGAAGCGCGAAAGCCCATTGTCTGCTATAATTGCAACAAGGAGGGTCACATCTCAGTGAACTGCAAACAGCAAACGATGGCGTTCGCGTGCATGCGAGGGTCGGAGGAAAACCTTAAATTGCTGGAGCCACACATGCGGGACGTGGTTATAAATGGCAAGAAATTCAGGGCACTGCGGGATTCAGCGGCTACCATGGATGTTGCTCACCCGTCCTGTGTTTCCTCCACGGACTACACCGGCGAATGCGCCTGGATTAAGCAGGTCGCCGAAGAACAGAGTGCATGCTTGCCTATAGCGAAGGTGACCCCAAAGGGGACTTTTGGCAGGCTAGACGCAGAAGCGGCAGTTAGCGCAAACTTGCCGACACACTTGCCCTACCTGTTTTCGAACAAATCCGAGCAGCTGCTGAAAGAGAAAGGTCTCTCTTTCACCTCGGGCTTGGCTTGCATGGCGCTAACACGCTCTCGAGCGCGAGAGCTCGCAAAGAAACTCGACTGCGCTCCGATAAATGAGCAGGCACCGAACCACTCTCCCGACCAGCCGAGAGATACTTGCAGAAAAACTGATCCGTATAAACCGCATGAGCATGACCGTGAAGGTGTTCCAGAACAAGCGGTAGCTCATGAAATCCACTGGAAATGCCGATTCCGTAGAGAATGGGGCAACATGAACCAACGCGAAGGGTTCGACATTAACACCTGCTTCGACTTTTTGGGAGGAGTTGACTAAGGTTGACAGGAATGCACTTATTGCAGAGCAGAAAAACGACCCATCGTTAAGAGCTTTAAGCAATAAGGTGAGCGAGGCAGTCTCCAGAAAGAACATCAGCTTTCATGATAAATCAGGCCTTCAGTACCGAAAATACTGCGAGTCAAAGGGACGCGCATATGAGCAACTCCTAGTGCCTGAGAAGTACCGGCGGCAGCTTCTAGAGCTCGCACACGAAAATGCATGGGCGGGCCACCTGGGCATAAAGAAAACAAAAGCTAAATTAGCCCTCGAACATTACTGGCCTTGCTGCTGGAAAGATGTGAAACAGTTTGTTAGATCTTGCGACACCTGCCAGCGGGTCGGTAAGCCGACGGATAAATGGAAAGCACACATGACACTAGTTCCCATAATTACAGAGCCCTTTCGGCGTCTTGTAATAGATACTGTCGGCCAACTGCCAGCGTCCAACTCTGGTTGTCGCTACATTCTGACCTCACTGTGCGTGGCACCGAAATTTCCCGAGGCCATTCCCTTGAAGAAGCTAAGTTCCGCATGTGTTGTAGACGCCCTTTTGTCAATTTTATCTCGCGTGGGGTTTCCTGCTGAGATACAAAGCGATAACGGGACCGTGTTCACAAGCTGCTTGTCAATAACGTTCTTTGAACGGTGTGGGATTAAAATAATCCGCAGTTCTATTCACCACCCTCAGTCAAATCCAGTTGAGCGTATGCACTCAGTGCTAAAGCGGATACTTAGGCCTCTGTGTTTTGAGCATGAGGGAGATTTCGAAGGCTGCATTCCAGCAGCACTCTTTCCAATGAGATCCGTCGCCCACGAAAGCACAGGATGTAGCCCCGCTGAATTAGTCTACGGACGTGACTTGAGGACCCCATTGCTCATGCTAAGGGAGTCATGGGAGGGTTACGGAGAGGATCCCTGTGTACTGGAATACGTCCTGAAACTACTGAAGAGACTTGCGAAAACTAGAGACCTCGTGGAAGCGAATGTCAGAGCAGCGCAGTCACTGTCTAAAGTGTACTACGACAAATCGGCACGCAAGCGCACCTTTCAACCTGGTGACCAGGTGATGTTGCTGCGTCTGTCAAAAAGAAACAAGTTTGAGGTGCAATGGCAAGGGCCAGCTGAGGTGATGTCCAAGCTTTCGGACACCAACTATGAGGTCAAATTTAAGAGCAAACACAATCGAATAATCCACAGTAATTTGATGAAGCCTTACGTGCAGCCTCAGGCCATGGTCAACATGGCGCTGAACATGCCAGAGGAAGAGATCTCAGACATACCGTATGTCATACATGAGGACGAGCAGGCAGCGAATGAGCTGCTAAATTCAATCGACAGAGAGCCACATTTGTCGGAAAATCAACGAGGAGACATGAAAAACGTCGTCCGCGCCTTTGAGGCGGTGTATTCAAACAGGCCAAGAAAAACAACCCTCGTCGAACACTACATTCAGCTGTCCAGCGAACAGCCAATCAGGAGCAAACCGCAGCGTGTCTCTCCAAGACAAAGAGAAATCATTGAGACGGAGATCCGCCGTATGTGCGAATTTGGCATCATAGTGTCCTGTGAAAGTGACTATACGTCACCAATCGTTATTGTAGATGTTCCAGGCAAGAATCCGAGACCTTGCGTGTACTACCGGAGACTGAATTCAATCACAGTGGACCAGACCTACCGCATTTCGAACATCGAGGAGAGGGTTGAAACAGTCGCGAATTCAGAATATATATCCACACTGGATTTAGTTCGTTGTTACTGGCAGGTGCCACTCACTGAGCGCGCCAGCAGGTACGCAGCATCCGTGTCCCCCGCGGGCACGTTTCGCCCTGTAATGTTGAGCTTCGGCTTGAAAAATGCTCCGTTCTGTTTATCAAAGTTAATGGACCAAGTTTTGCGGGGACTTGCAGATTTCGCTCTCCCCTACCTTGACCACGTGGCCGTTTTCTCACAAAACTGGGAGGAGCACATTGAACACCTGCGTACTGTGTTGAGCCGACTGCTTGAGGCTGGTTTAACGGTAATGGCGGGAAAATGCCACTTGGGGTGCGCCGAAGTGAACTATCTTGGGCACGTGGTTGGACGAGGCCAACGCAGATCTGCAGAACTTAAAGTGGCTGCCGTGTTGGAGTACCATCGCCCAACCACAAAATCGGAACTCCGGGCTTTTCTTGGCCTAGCAGGTTATTATTGTATCAGTCGAGGTGGCCAGCGACCAAATGCTCTTTATTGCTGAACGTACAGTGCTTTTATAGCCGCAAGGGGTGTGGCAACCAAGGCGCATATCTAATCTAGGCGAGCACGATGAATCGCCGCACCAGGCATGGCACGTGCGTCATTCCCGATACATCTTCCCACCTGTGGAGAATAGATGCCAAGTACTTGGTTGAAATTGCGGTCGTACCGCAGGCGCTGCGGTGGTCTCCTATCTTTGGTAGATCGGCGTAATGTAAGAGCCTGCGGAGCCGTTGAGCTCACAGTCGGTCCAGTCGTAGTCATGGGCGGCGGCGCCTGCGGAATGTTCTCGGAGCTCACAGGCGAGTCTCCAGTTGCAGCAGGTGCCGTGGGTTGCAGTGGTTCACACGCTCGTTCGCTCTCCCGGTCGTCACATTCGAGGGCTTCTTGCTGGAACAGCTCACCAGTGGGAAGCAGATGCTGTCGGTTGCGACGTAGCACTCTGTTGTCCTCGGTAACTACTCGATAAGACCTCGGTGCAACTGCTTCGGTAACTTGAGCTCGGCGATTCCATGTCTTTTCCTGTACTCTCACGACATCGCCGGTATTGAGAGGTGGTAACGTTCTCCCCCGAGTGTCTGCCTGGGCTCGCTTGAATACTGGTATGCTTGGCTGCTGCCTGAAGTCTGGGTGTAGAGTGCGAAGCCTCCTGCCCTGCAAGAGTTCACCAGGGGAGGAGCGGCCATCTTCGAGCGGAGTGGATTTGTAGTTGAGCAACCCGAGCCAGAAGTCTTCTTTTGTTTCTTCCGTTTTCTTTAGGATTCTTTTCACAATCTGAACCCCCTTCTCAGCGAGTCCATTCGATCGCGGGAACTCGGGGCTCGACGTGACGTGGCTGAAGTCGTACCTGGATGCAAAGAGAGCAAATTTATAAAACGAAAACTGCGGCCCATTGTCCGTGTGGACTTCCATCGGAATGCCGTACCTTGAAAAGATGGCGCTCAACTTCTCAATTACGGCACTCGATGTTGTACGAGTCAGCTTCTCCACTTCCGGGAAGTTCGAATGGGCATCAAAAACCGACAGGTACGAGCTGCCTCCGTACTGAAAAATGTCAACGCCCACGCGGTACCATGCATGGGCCGGTGTAGGTCTGATCATAAAAGGCTCACTTTGCTGTTTGTAAGTATATTAGCGGAAAACTGCACAACTCTGCAACAGGTTTTTGATATCAGAGTTCAGCCCCGGCCAGAACACTAGGCCCCTGGCTCTTGCTTGGCACTTGTTCAAGCCCATGTGTCCCTCATGAATACGTTCGAGAACTTCCCTTCGCATTGACTTCGGGACTACAACTTTGCTGCCTTTAAATAGAATTCCTTTAATCAATGAGAGCTCGGACGCGAATGGCTTCATTATTCCCACAATGTCACCGTGGCCATTAATGTAGCGCATCACTGACTGCAAGTCCTGATCATTCGCCGTTGCTTTGGCCAGACGGGCCAGTGTTCTAGCGCTTACCAAGGTTGGCATGACTGCAACCGCGTGGACCTCCACATCTTCCTTGTCGTCGGAGTAGTCCTTAGTCGCTGTCACTGGAGCCCTTGATAGCATGTCTGCGAGAAAGAATTTCTTTCCTGGTACATACTGCAGTTCAAAATCATAAGCCATTAGCCTCAAGAAAAAATGTTGAAGCCTGGGTGGCATATCACTGATTCCTTTCGCTGCAACACCAAGCAGTGGACGGTGGTCAGTCTCGACAACAGTTTTACGTCCGTATACGAAGTGATGAAATTTTTCACAGCCGAATGTTATCCCCAATGCTTCCTTTTCAATCTGCGAGTACCTCTGCTCAGCGGCGTCACAAATGCATTATGCAGAGGTCATGCTATTGTGTGTCTTTTGTGTGTGTTTTTAATAACTGCAGTTGTGATTTGTAACTTATAATAATTTGAATAAATTTCTATTTTTTTGCTTGCCAATTCTGGCACATTACGCTTGCTCCTGTGGGATTGTATACAGTGAAAAAATCTGCGTTGCTCAATGGTCCTGTGATCACGAGGGTCAGAACAGGTTCGATTATCTAGGTTTATTTACAAACGGTTTTGGACAGTGGACCGTCTTTCATCAGGACTAATGCCATAGTTGATGATGGTGCACCGTCCGAAACCGTTCACAAAGAAACCTAATTAAACTGGAAATCTGACCAAAAATGAGAAAGTGAGACTGCATAGACTGCAGCAGATTGCATATAAAAGTGCACATGGTGGCGGACACCACCTGTAAAAACTCGCACAGCGGACTTCGCTTATGGTCGAATAGTTGCGTCGTAAGCACCACACACTCGAGGTCTATCGTACAGGGTTACAGAAACAGCTGCGCCCGTGTCAAAACCTGTTTGCAAAACCTTCAAGCCACAACCCTAAAATGTTATATGAGAGGCGTTCCGAAGGAATTTTTGTCACGCATGTACTTGATTTCTTGCCGTGGACACAATGTCCTCATGACCGAGAGTTGTACCCTGTCACACTGGCAGTTTCACGCCTATTGAGTGAATTGCCATCAGACTCGACGGGGATTGACCAATGCCACACGGCAGCTTTCAATGACCATTGAACTTTGTGGACATCGACTAAATGCAGGTTCGCGAATGGCCATTGAAATCTCAAGTGCAATCGATAACAACCTAGGCACTCTCTTTACATTGAAAAAATAACATGAAAACTCGAAATAAACAAAAATATATTTATTCGCATTGCAATATTTTTGAATATGTATACATTTCCTAGATCATAGACTCATTTTTGTTCCGTAGTCAAATTACAGCTCTGTAGAACTTCGGCGGTCAGATGTAAACAAACGAAGGTTGCTTCTGTTGTGCGGCGTCGCCATGGGTATAGTGAACTAGAATTTATTGTATTGTAGTGCACTATAGCTATGGGCGTCGCGGCGTCCATGCGGGGATCCCTTTTGTTTCTCCTTTTTTTTCGCCTCTCGGGGCACTTCGCGACAACCGAGACTAAGAAGTGCCCCACAAATACCGCAGCGACAGTAGCTATGGCCACGACAAAGACGATCACTGATCTGTGGCAGCTTCGCCGGCGAACAGTGAATGCTTCTGAAACGAATTGCGCTCGCTGCCAGTCGCCGCCCCGCCATTGCTGTCTCAAGACAGTGCCCGACTGTGAAGTATTTGAGCAGCTTTTTAAAAAAAAAAAGTTGTTACAATAGAACTGACGCCAACAGCCGGCTCGTTTTACTCAACCTCGGTGTTTTTTATGTTGCCACCCTTTGCGCCTCTGTCGGATCGCGTGCTCACTACTCACTCAATGTTCATTTAAATGTGCCATCTCAAGGTGGTGCATCTGGTTGGCCCTAGAAAAAATCGATGGCCATTGAAGACTGGCCGTGCTCCCCGAGCCACCTCATGACATTCATGACTCGCAGTGTCACGAAAAAGCAGATGTGAACATTTTTCCCCCTCATTAGTTCGAACGTTTCCCCTACATCTTCCCGACTTCAGTCCAATTTATCGGACCGAAATATTAGAAGTAATCTTAGCCTTACAGTAATTATATATTTTCCAGGTCATAGTTATCATGCACTCTATTTGTACTTCATTATCCACATCCACAGTCTCGGGAATTACGCGTATTCCGCTTCACACAATTCGTTACGGTTGCTGCAGCACAAGAGCTTTCGCTTAAATGAGGTCTCAGAATCCTTAGCAAGGGCCTCTCCAAGCCCTTATTGCTGTCTTGTCTACATGTGCACTTACAGCCGCGGGACGGTTTCACATCTACAGAGCATTTCAGGAAATTGATTCCTTAGTATTTGCCTCATCTCCCGAGTACCACCGTCTTCAGCATCTTGTATGTAGTTGCAAAGGCTGGCGTTCACACAGGCTGCAGGCCTCTTCCACGCGTTTGCGTTGCCGGGTTCCTCTGCTAAACATCTACGTTCACAGATCTCCTCTGGCGCGGACTCCGTGTTTTGCCCATTTTGTGCCGAACCTAAGACAATCGATCATTACCTCCTGTTCTGCCGCCGTCGCAACGAGGGGACAACTGCTATGCTTATTGCTTATTACTATGCAAAATTTCCTTTTAGGAACGCAACAGCTCCCATTCTGAGATTTCTTTTTTTTTGTCTTCAAGACCAGTCAATACGAACTCGAAGCAATGCCGGCAGTATATCCGAATTCGCTCATACATCCATTGTCCCGCATTCAATCTCCTAGATAACAGGCCCCCGATGGTTCCTCCTTCCACATTGTCAATAACCTATCAATGCTTTTTCTTCCCACAAAGCGCTTCTGTCTCCTGAAATTCAACGCCTGTGTCTTGGCCACTTTCCCGTACAGAGCAATGTGCCATCTTAATTTGAGGCCAACCGCAAAACCCGGCGCGGCACATGCGCAGAAAGGTTCTAATCGTCGGCAGTGCAACGCGGCACGCGCGCTTCGTCGTCTCCTCCCCGCGACTCACCGGCTGGACGTGGACACCTGCACGCTGCTCCATTCCGCCTACACGGCGACACCCCAGTCAGCGAGGACCCTCAGTAAGTTTGCACATTTGCCACAGGGCAAATTTCCGATCACTTGTTGCTGACCGCGCTCACCAGCTATTAAAGAAATCCGCTTTGCCACAAGGGTAAACGTCGGGGGCTCTCTTCGTGATGTTTTGCTGTCCAATAAACTTGCTGGGTCTAGCAATGTTGGTTGGATGCCGTCAGCAGTGTGGGGGCGAATTCCCCGTTTTGTACCATTTTGTTTACTTCACGTTTTGTGCCTGCAGGTTCGATGGCACTGGCTTTTACGTACGACACACGCCATATCGTCCTGTGCATCGGACGGGATGTCTTCCGAGCTCGCATCTGGCTTCGTCTGACCACATTTGACGAGCACTTTGATGGGTCGTAAGCATCTGCGGCGCTGTTCTGCTCCATCCTGAAAGTGAGCCACTGCTGCATTCAGCGAGTTGTTGCCATGAACTGCATTTAAACATCGCCTTCGCTCCAGCGTTCAGCGTGTTCTTTGAACAACGTGCTCCGCCGCCTCCATCTCCCGTCACAATATCTGCCTCTCGATCAAAAAAGGAACTCCTGGACCTTCTATAGGGCGCTCTCTTTCACAAGCACTGCGATGCACCAACCGTACTGCAGCCTCGTTCGAGCTTTCTGTCACCACTGCGTTCTCGCCGGTGCCACCTGGTTTGAGCGCATTGTGGTCGACGCAACTGTCGTGCTTGCTTCCTGGCGCAGAAGCGGAACTGGCGAGATGCCCTCTCATGTTCGCAGCAAATTCATCGTCGATTCCGACGTCCACGAGATATATATGTCTAAAAAGTTCGTATCTCAGAAGGTAGCTGCATTCAGCGGTTTTCAGTGTCGCCCTAAATGAAAATTATAATATACATCAGTTAATTTCAGTTAATCATAATTGAATTGTTCTCCGAAGAGGAATACTTGGAAGGAGATAGTTACAGAGCCCAGTCTCTTTATAGGTATCGGTATTATCGATCAGGTTACACATATGTGCAATGCATTCTGGCCCTTTTGATGATTCGGTTACGCATCCATCTTTCCACACAGAATAAGTGAGGATGCCGCAATCATAGTATGAGGTGTATGCTTCAAAGTTACACCAAACACAAA
Organism: Amblyomma americanum; assembly: GCA_030143305.2. NCBI lineage: Eukaryota > Metazoa > Arthropoda > Arachnida > Ixodida > Ixodidae > Amblyomma > Amblyomma americanum. The sequence goes on along the minus strand of JARKHS020023060.1, from coordinate 71,129 downwards.
CAGAAACATGCACAGCATGCACTGTCGTCCAGTTTGTTACTTTCTTGTGTTACTTTCACGCGATCTTTATTTTAAAAAATGTAAACATTTCGACCGATTTGCATGTCTGGTTGGGCTTGAAAACGTATAAGAAACTGCACATCTCCAAACAAAAACTTTTAATTTCAAACCCAGTGTTTCGAAGCCGGCTCCGCTCCTTCATTAGCGGTGACTGGGGGCAGTAGCTAGGGTCATTAGGGGCAGTAGCTAGTGTGGAGGGGAGGAGGGGGTCAAAGGAACAAAAGCTCTGATGCGAAAGGCGTGGATGGGGGGGGGGGGGGTAATGCTGTGAGTCACGGTGTCGCACTGTGGGGAGGTGGTCAATATCGACTTTTTTTCTTTGAGTTGCAGAGCAAAGTCCATGGGCATATGCCGGGGGCAGGTTTAATTTTGGGCGGTTGATGTTGAGGGTGATTTGGATGTGCCAGGATTCGAGAAGGAGCTTTCTGTGGTAATTTGTTTCGGTTCCGAGGATGCTGGTTTTGTCGAAGTTGATTCTGTGGTCTGAGTTTTCGGAATGTTCGGCTACAGGATTGCGCTCTCTGGCGAAGTTGCGAACATCGTTTGTATGTTGCCAAATTCTTTTTTTTTTGGTTGGAGATGTTCAGTTTTTTATACGATCTTTATCAAAAGGCCAAGCTCCTACGTTCATTCATCTCCGGTTTCTAATCCCGTTTCTCAGATGTCAACAACAATAAAGCAGCTAAGCGGATACCGTCGTTGCAAAATACAAGCGGCAAACTCCGCTTTCATATCCGCCCATCGCACACATCCCCCGCCTATCTCTGCGCAATCACACTCACACTCACTCGCACTCCTACTCACATCTCACTCACACTCACGCTCATATACCTTATTCTGGCATTAGGTGGCACGGTCTTTGAGGCTCGGGCTAGGCTCGGGCTCTGGCATCAGAATGAGGCCCCTGCAGCGAACTTGCCATCGCTTCGTTGGTTGGTTGAAAAACACTATATGGAACAAAATGGAGCCGCGCTGTTTACAGCGCCGAGGAGGATTGGGGTCTTCGTTTCCCCCGTCGCAGTCCGGGTTTCCAGCTGACGCAGCCCATCGTCGGAGTAAGTTTGCACTGAGCGAAGTGGAGAGAGACGGATCCTGCTTTTCCCGAGACAAAGGCGAGAATCTGCGGCCTCGGCTTGTCGGCAGCCGGCGCCTAGCAATCGCGAGGAGGACGGCTTTGGTGCCCGTTCACGGGTCTCGCGTGCCACGGCCTGTGCGGGTTGCTAATGCACGACCACAAGAAGCACCAATCCGAGCTTTCGTACCGATTCGAATGCAGCAAACTTTCTTTGATGTTTTATTTACGCTACAGTGTTAGTGGCCCCATTCTCCTGAAAATCCGGTGTCGGTGTCGATGTTGTTGGCCTGGACATTGTGAGCGAAAAATCACGGGTATGACTCTGGCAGGTGGTCCCCAGAGAGCAACCTAGGCGGCAGGATGGCCACCTAGGTCACGTGACCTTGTGGCGTCCTCACAACCTGCCCACCGGGTTGTGCCCACCGTGTCAGGTGGCTGTTAAATTAATGATTGGTCTGTGAGCAACCTGCCCACCGCTGAGAGCACCTGCCATCGCAGGGCAGTGGGGCGCGCATCCCTTAGCCGCAGCACTACTTGGCCAGGAGGGATATGAGGATTCCCAGGGATCTACGAATGTAGAGAATGTCCTTCTGCATATATGGGAATTGATTCATTACGCTATCCCATTACCCTGCTTGGGGAACGACCTCCAATTCTGCAAATACAACATACCTGCTCAGATAAAATAAAGTTAACTGACGTTTTTAGTTCATTGGCGAACTAATTACGCCGTTCTGCCTCTTACCATGTGCCCGCCGTCGCCCCCAATAAAGACCCCAATGCTAAAATATGTTTAAAGCAGGTTACCTTTTTTACTGCACAGCACTTCTAGTGGCCATTCCCCACATTTAGCCGTTGTGCGTGCGTGGGTGTGTGTGTGTGTGTGTGGTGTGTGTGGTGCGCGTGTGCGTGTGTGTGCGCGTGTGTGTGTATGTGTGTGTGTGTGTGCGCGCGCGTGTGTGTGTGCGTGCGCGCGCGGTGTGGTGTGCGTGTGTGGGTGTGTGCGTGTGTGTGTGTGTGTGTGTGTGTGTGTGGCGCGCGGGGGGGGAAGCGGTGAGACTAGCAAAAAAACCTGCCCAGTTGCTCAGGAAGAGCGACCTGGGTCGCAACCCAACCCAACCCAACCAACCAAAGTACCACGCGCGCGCGCTGTCGGGAATGCGGAGAGAAGGCACCCCTTCGACTCCGCTCATTTCCGCCCCGGCACTGACGTGACGTCACGGCAGCCCGCTGCCTACTGCGGAGAGGGTTGCATGCCTGAGAATGTCGGCAACGACTTGCTCCTAGGGAGGCAATGTCCGAGGGGATAAAAGGAGGAACTGGTGTCGTGGAACCAGTGGTGCCATCCCTAGGGATTTTGCCCTAGATATACAGAATTTAAACGTTGTTTAGAGCAAATGAGATTTTTTTGTTATCAAGAGAAATTTTGCTTCATGTATAGGTAATTTATATTTTTCGGTGTGAATCGGCTCCTTATTCACCTTTCTTCACCACCTTGATTTTGAGAGTCTGACAAAGCGCCATCTGCACGAGGGCATAGCGTTGTTCGGATCGAGGCAGCCTGTTAGGGCCAGGAGGAGGTACGAGGATGACGGGAGTCAGGGAGACGTTGGAGGGCAGCAAGACATTCATTCACATGGTGAAGCAAATGCACGGATTTGACAGAGATGGCGTGGGAAGCGCTGGAGAAAAGAGCTCTAGAGACTAGAGGCGGCCGGTCGCTCTGAGTTAGGGCTTTTTCTCTACAAGCTTCTTTGTTTGTCACACCCCAGTGCAACAGTGGAGAGAGTTTTCTCTCAGATCAACCCGGTAAAAAGAAAGACAAGGAACAGCTTAATTGAGTTTCCCCCTTGAGGTGGTGATGAGAGGAAACACCTTGTTGATGATGAAATCGGGGTTTCTTGACCCGGTGGTTCTAACTCGGAAATATTCACGTTACTCGAGGAAAGGAGAAGGTTAACTATTTATTTACTACATAAATAAAACAATAAGAAACAAAGCAAGGAGAAAACTATTTACATGACAAAACCTTTGATCAGACGAATTCAGCCCTCGTTCAACCCAGTGCGCTTCCTTTTAAAAACTCTGTCTCCGCCTTTAGCAGGGACAGCCACCAATAAGATTACAAGCGACACACCTCACAAATCAGGGGTCAGGGAAAGAAAAATAAGATTTCCGCCAACTAATCACAGATTGGGGAAAGAGTGCTGATTAAACACTTGGGAAAGGAGAGGTTACAATCAAAGACACAAACAGCACAAACGCGACCACCCTCTCCCACGGCACCCACGGCACAGCGGTTACCACTTTCCTAACATTTGTCTTCTCTTTCGCACACGCAACAAACATATGCCGACGAGACTATCACTAAGGTTGTTTGCAGAACACACCGAAACAGAAGACAGTCGTTACGAGAATAATGGGTTTCCGGTCACTCGACTAATACTCAGCCGTATCTCGTGCGTTCCCGAAGCCTCGGCAACCCTTTGAGAACGACCACAGGTCGACAGCTGTACATGGTTAGGCTTCTTAAGGCGGGCTATGCCCGTGACGGCGCGGAGTAAACGAGGACGTCCGCCGCAAGCAGGGGAGGCCGAGACGGGGACGGGTCCTTTGTTGGCAACTTCCGACTCTCCTGGAGCGGCCTTCCTTGCGAACACACGACCAACGAGTTCGCGGAAAGGTCAGCGAACTCCACACCTCGCAACCAAGAATGTCACGCGGATACTTGCTGTCAGTGTGACATGAAAGTCCAGCCACAGTTTCCCGGAACAAAATTACACACACGCGCACATGTATGTTCGGCTGTTACATCAGTCCACAAACACACACGCGCGCGCATATTGCGGTTAATTCAATCCACACACACAAGGTTAGGACACCAATCTGCACATTCCAGAATCCACCAGGTCAGATCGGTGCACAAAACTGGCAGAAATGACTTCTAGCCGCCTTCATCTCAAAACAGAAGTTCATGTTTCTTTTTAGCTCTGTCAACCAGATTGTCTCTACATTTCGAATTATCCGGCACATCACCGGTTGCAAAGGCTGCCGCCGTTTTCGGATCTGCATTATCGTCTTCCTCTAGATCTAAAGAGCTCACCAGCTCCCTGAACTCCACAAAGATTGCTGCTGTCATCGCGTCTGCATTCTGCCGTTCTCTGAATCTCGCACTAAAGTTAGGTCTCAGATCTGCTGCCCCACATACAGCTTCACAACGGGTTTCAGGTGAGGCTAGGCGTTTGCAGAGCTTGCAGCCGACGTTCTCATGAAAGACAACCATCACCTCAATCATTCTTGTCCCACAATTACCTTCACCAGCTTGCTCCCGCTCTTCTGGTAATGAGGTCTTATGCTCTATGTTTAGGCTTACAGGAATTGGTGCAGTACCCGAATCCCCTGTTCCCTATCTGCTGCGAAACTAGCAGCTGTTCCTGTTAACTCCCAATCTGCTGCAGGAGCATTTGCAGCTTTCGGATCTGCCTGAAGCTCTACTAAAGGCCCGGGTTTGTCGCGAACCGAATCGTGGGGAATTTCGATATGCTCTTCGAAATCTGAACTCTGATTTTCTTCTAGTAGCTGCTCCCTTTCAGAGTGTGTCACGGATCTCTCCGGAGAACACTCGGACTGGAAGAATGGACTAGGCGATGAGTGTGCCCACACAAACGCAAATTTAATACACCACACGTGACACACACACTAGAACACAAAACTAGCAAAACTAACACAACACACAAAGGCTATAAATACACACGACCCGGGCACACTGCTACCAGCGTCAACTACTAGCGTTCTACTATTAGTGGTCGGTGTTCGTGCTCACGGTTGGTTCGGTGCGGCTGCGGCGTTATATGGATCCCGTAGCCAGCGTCGAGGCGGCGTTCGGCGTGCTTGGGCTGGCGTTGCTGGCGGCGTTCGATGCGCTTGGGCTGGCGTCGCTGGCAGCGTCGTACAAGCTCTCGGTCCAAGCGCCCGTGGAGATGATGCCGGTGTTGGTGGCTTTGGGGGCACCACCCTGATGGGTGGCAACAGCGCTGGAGACACCCCTGGCCGTAGCAGGTGGTAGCGTCCTCCGTTGACTCCCCGGAACGGGCTCAGGCACGGCAAGAAATCCACAATGCGGTGTCGTAGAACGCGAGCTCACCGGAGCAGTAGCCGGCGTCCCTCTCTTCCAGCCGATGTGTCCCTGACTGGCCGGAGAGTCCGCTTCTCTGCTGTTCCCCATCGGGCCTCGCTCTCACTCGCCCTTTTATAGCCTCGGTGTTATTCCACGTAAGCCTTGGTGTCGTCTTCTCTTCTCCATCAATCATCTCCCTCCACCTCACCGATTGATTCTTCTTCCTCTTTATTCTTCGGTTAATTCGCGTCGTCTTCATCGTACCTTTTTCTTTTAAAATTTAATTTAGGCTCCTTAATATATGTGACAAGGGCCCCCTCTCTCAAGAGTTTTTCTATGAAAAACTGCTCACGTCATCCTCATCTTCAAGCCATCCAGCCAGCCGACTATCTGTCCAGTATAAAATGGCGTGGACACTGGAATCCTTGCTTCAGGAAGTTACCTCACTGTGATATCTACACAGACAGACAGACAGACAGACAGACAGACAGACAGACAGACAGACAGACAGACAGACAGACAGACAGACAGACGGACGGACGGACGGACGGACGGACGGACGGACGGACGGACGGACGGACGGACGGATGGACGGACAGAAAAACTTTATTGAGCAAGTGAGTTTTAGACCTAGCTGGGTCCCTGGGCTACTGCGCGGTCCCGCACTGCATCAAGTAGGTCATGCCGGGATGTGACGTCGGAAGCCCGAGTCACCGTAGCAAGCTGCGATGTCGGGTGCAGACATAAGCAGGACCTCCCAGTCCTCCCAGCTCGAGATGGCGTGCTGTCCCCGCGGTGGAGGGTCGGCAGGGCTGCTGAAAAGGATATGGGAGAGTGTGGCATGGGGGTCACCACATAGGGAGCATGCAGGGGATGTGCCGCAATTGTGGGATAAAAGTTGAGGGGATGACAGAGAGCGGGTCTGTAGGCATCTTAAAAGGATCTGTTGGGAGTGCGTAAGAGAGGGGTGGGGAGGAGGGTAAGTCCTACTGTCCAAACGGGGTATTTGCGTGAGCTCTGCAAAGGTGTGCGCCCGCTCCCTCGAGAATCCTGTATCGAGACTGTCCTGAGCCCAGCAAATCATACATCGGGCCAATTTATCGGCAGCCTCGTTTCCAGGGTTCCCAGAGTGAGCCGGCACCAACTGAAGCTACCCTGCGCGGTAAACTTTGGGTAGGGGTGTTCAACAATTGCCAGGCAGGGGCGTGAATCCTGCCCCTGGAAAAGAGTGACAGAGCCGTTTTGGAGTCGCTGAAGATGTATTGGGCGTCCGAATGTGCAAGGGCTAGGGCGATGGCGGTCTCCTCTGCCTCCTCAGGCATAGCGCCCGAGGGAAGACGGTGAGTTAGGGTGTGAGGTAGGGTTGGATTGTAGGCGAGTGCTACCGCTTCATGCGCTGTACATGCGGCGTCTACCCAAACGGCATCGTACGCTTGCCCATAATACTTATGGAGGGCATTAGCGCGAGCTACGTGGCGAGGGATGTGATATTGGGGACGGACGTCTCGAGAAAGGGGTTTCACAACGAGAGGCGTATGGATGTGTCGAGGGATGGCTATAAGGGTTGACTGGTTAGCGGGTATGTTGATGCGTAGGGAGGAGAGTATATGGCGGCCAGTGGCGCTCGTGGCGAGTCTAAGGTACTCTGTCTGAATGTGGGCGTCAACTAGTTCCTGAATGGTGTTATGCATGCATAGTGCAAGAAGTTTAGGTGTGCTAATGCTACGAGGTAGGTTTCGGGCTGCCTTAGTCGCAAAGCGGATCATTGCGTTCACGCGTTCGGTTTCCGTGCGGTTCAATTTCAGATATGGGGTTGCGTATAGAATGCGGCTAAGCGTAAATGCGTGTACTACTTTCATGTTGTCCGCTTCGTCTAAACCCTTGTTAAGGGAGGACACTAGGCGTAGAAGGTGCAACATGGATTGCGTGGAGGCCTTGAGTCTTTTAAGGGTGTGCTCATTTCGTCCAGAATCCTGAAAGTGGAGGCCAAAAATGCGGAGGGCGGGTGTGATGGGGATAGGGGATCCTTTTAAATTGATTTGGATGGGCGAGTTAGCGCCAGATTGTGGCCTAATTAGGAAGAGCGCGGACTTAGATGGGATACATTCGAGCCCGATGGATGACGCGTGAGAAGAGATGGTGTCTGCTGCTAACTGAAGAGTTTTCTCAATTTCCCCGTCAGAGCCATGAGTGGTCCATGTGGTAATATCATCAGCATACAGGGTTTGCTTTAGCTGTGGGATTAGAGCCGTTTTGTCAGCTAGGGGGATGAGAGCAACGTTGAAGAAAAGGGGAGAAAGGACCGCCTCTTGAGGGTTTCCGAGCTCTTCGAGTGTATAAGGAAATGGGGTAATCTGATCTATGTGCAGGGAGGCAGTGCGGCCCAAGAGAAACGCGCTAGCGTAGTTGTAGGTATTAGGGCCTACCTGTAGAGCCTGCAGTACCCTTAAGATGGCATCGTGTTGAATTCTGTCAAATGCCTTGGTGAGGTCAACTGCCAGGATAGCTTTAGTGTGGTGGGGGATGGTATCATCAAGCACGTCATGCGTAATTTGAAGTAGGGCGTCCTGCGCAGATAGATGCGCACGAAAGCCGAGCATACTATGGAGGAATAGGTGGTTCTCTTCCTTGTACGTTGTTAGCCGAGCAAGAATTACGTGCTCGAAGACCTTGCTTAGACAGGATGTGAGAGAAATGGGGCGGATGTTGTCTAGGGTGATAGGCTTGTAGGGTTTTGGAATAACAATAATTTTTCCATGCTTCCACGAGGCAGGGAGAGTACCTGCCTCCCAACATTCGTTAAAGTAGTTGACTAAGTCAGAGATGGAAGCATCGTCAAGGTTTCTGATAGCTGCATTGGTAATTTGATCATCTCCGGGAGCGATATTCCATAATTTCAATAGGGTGGCGCGAAATTTTGATTCTGTAATAAGGGCGTCAAGCTCGGGCTGGGGTGGGCCTGCATAATCAGGATACTTGCAAGAGAGACCGGGGGTTGTATAGGTGCATTTCACCTGGGCGAGAGGCGTCGGTGTCCTGTCGATGGTTGTGAGCGAGGCGGCGAATGCTAAGGAGCGTCTGAGATTTGGATTGCGTGGGGTCTAGCATGTGCCGTAACAGATGCCAAGCGCGGGTTGTGGAGATATTGCCGCGGAGACCGTCACAAACCTGAGCCCAGTTAGCTTTGCAAAGAGTGGCACTGCATTGTTCTATTTAGGATTCAATCTGGGCAAGTTCGAGTTTTAGTCTCCTATTGTGCTTCTGAGTCTTCCACCTATGCGTTATGTTGTCTTGTGCTTGGGGAGGTGGGCGAGCTTGCTGTCAATAACAGGTGTGTCTGGCGTAGAGTCGAGCGTTTGAGTGTGTTGGCGAATGCATTTTGCAACTGAATAATCCAGGTGTCTAGGTCGAAGGGGGCCTGTGTTGGCTGCGCTTGTCTAAATTTGCGGAGCGCGTCCCTATTAGCGTGTTTAATGGTAAATTTGCGCTGAGATCGGCGATAGTTTAGTGTTATTCGAATTAGGTGATCGCTGCCTAGTGTGGAAAGCATTCTTTCCCACTGCAGGTGGTTCAAGTTTCTACCAAGCGTGAGGTCTGGGCTAGTATCGGCAGTGACACTGTTACCAATCCGCGTAGGTAAGCTGAAATCATTAAAGATGGTCAGGTGGAGCGCCAGCGTCTCATTGTATAAAACTGTGCTTCTGTGGTTGGTGCGCCGATAGCCCCAGTCCACGTGAGCGCAATTAAAATCTCCGGCAATAAGTAGGGGGTTTGATCCGGCCAATTGAGTTGCGGATTTGAGAAGTGAGGGGAGTGAGTTAATTGGCTTACGTGGGAGAAGGTAGCAGTTAAGAAAGAACAATCTTTACTTTGCAGGGGTGGCCGTTAAGACTTCAATAAGGCTGTTAGCGATAGGGGAGGTAATTACGTGCTCCACGTAATGCAAGGATTTACTGACATATGTGACCACCCGAGGATATCTACAAGAGTGACGACCGACGCTCCCCCTGTAAGATCCTCGTCCTTCACCAGGCTTCTCCGAACCAAGACTGTGTTGGCTCCGCTGTCTCTAAGCACCAATATAGGACGGTCCCCCATTTGCTCAACCACCACTGGCATTGCTGCTTTCGACTTGGGTGTTCCACTGACTGCCTCATTTTCCAGCGGCGTTTGCTCTCCTTTAATAATAATAATAATAATTGGTTTTTTGGGGAAAGGAAATGGCGCAGTATCTGTCTCATATATCGTTGGACACCTGAACCGCGCCGTTAGAAAAGGGATAAGGGAGGGAGTGAAAGAAGAAAGGAAGAAGGAGGTGCCGTAGTGGAGGGCTACGGAATAATTTCGACCACCTGGGGATCTTTAACGTGCACTGACATCGCACAGCACACGGGCGCCTTAGCGTTTTTCCTCCATAAAAACGCAGCCGCCGCGGTCGGGTTCGAACCCGGGAACTCCGGATCAATAGTCGAGCGCCCTAACCACTGAGCCACCGCGGCGGGTCAATTCGGTTGTGGAACTTCGGATGGCGTGACAAGTTCTACCCTTGAGTCGACAACGCATGCAGCTTGGTCCTGCGTTCTGTATCGGCACTAATCCAGAGTATGACCCCTTCTCTTACAACCTTGACACACAATCTGTGTTTTTTGGGCAGTGCTACTAGTCCGACAGTCAGCTGCACGGTGTCCCAACTTGGCGCAGAGAAAACACCTTACTGGCGCCTTAGATGCACCGCCATATACTCTTGGTTTTGCCGCATCTGTCTCTAGGGTCTTTGGGGTTTCCTCCTTTGCCTTACTCAAATTTCTTAGCCCTTGAGCCTCGAGGAATTGGTCTGCAGTGCCTGCGAACTCTTCCAATGAACACAACTTTCTTTCTTTCAGGAATAGCGCTAGCTTTGAGCTGCAGCACGCTAAAAATTGTTCTGTGACCAGCTTGTCACTCATCCCTTCAATACTCTTTTCTGTGTTTTACATATCAAGCCACCTATCAAAATAGTTGGTCAGTCTGCAGGAAAACTGCTTCGCGGTTTCCGAATCCTCAGGTATCGCGGTGCGAAATTTCTCACGAAAACCCCCTGCCGGAAGCGTCAATCTTTAGACGAGCGCCTTTTTGACTTTCTCGTAGTCCATAGAATCAGCAGCGGGCATCCTTCCAAACACATTCAGCACCTCTCTGACTAAACACATGCTCAATGCCGTGGACCATTCACTGCGCTCCCAGCCTTGCCCCAAAGCTATCCGCTCGAATCATTGCAGATATGCGTCCAGATCATCTCTTTTGTCATCGAAAGGAGCCATCAGCTTCCTTGGACAAACTCTGGCCGGTCTAGGAGATTTTGTACCCGCTAAAGAACGCTGATCATTGTCCGTGATCTCCTCATATTCTCCCGCGACATGCGCCTGTTTCCACAAAATAAACTCCTCCCGTTCTATCCTTCTTTTCTCCTGTTCTTCTGCCTCGCGAACTCTTCTCTCTGCCTCGCGAGCTCTTTTCTCTGCTCGCTCTTCCGCCTCGCGTGCTCTTCTCTCTGCCTCGCGAGCTCTTTTCGCCTCGCGCTGTTCTGCTTCACGAGCTCTCTTCTCTTCTCGCTCTTCTGCCTCGCGAGCTCTTTTCGTCTCGCGTTCTCTGCTTCACGAGCGTCTGCACGTGCTAGCGCCCTTTTCTCTCTTTGCCTATCTGCCTCCTCTCTCTGCCTCTTTGCCTCCTCGTCATCGAGACGCATCGCCTCTTCTTTGCTAAACCCCAGCTTGAGCGCCAGTTCTAACGTTTTTGCCAAATCCATACTTTCTGCCGTCGAGAGATCGGAAAGATCCGAGACAAAGCAAAAAGAAAAAAGGAAATAGATCCTAGCTGGCAGGCTCGCCACTTATCTTTGTCACGGATCTCTCCGGAGAACACTCGGACTGAAAGAATGGACTAGGCGACGGGTGTACCCACACAAGCGCACATTTATTACACCCTATGTGACACACACACTAGAACACAAAACTAACAAAACTGACACAACGCACAAAGGCTATAAAATACACACGACCCGGGCACACTACTACCAGCGTCTACTACTAGCGTTCTACTATTCATGGTCGGCGTTCGTGCTCACGTTTGGTTCGGTGCTGCTGCGGCGTTGTATGGATCCCGTAGCCGGCGTCGAGGCGGCGTTCGACGCGCTTGGCCTGGCGTCGCTGGCTGCGTCGTACAAGCTCCCGGTGCAAGCGCCCGTGGAGGTGATGCCGGTGTTGTTGGCTTTGGGGGCACCACCCGGATGGGTGGTAACAGCGCTGGAGACACCCCTGGCCGTAACAGGTGGTAGCGTCCTCTGTTGACTCCCCGGAACGGACTCAGGCAAGAGGCCAGGGAAAATGGACCCTAAGTGGCTAGGGCCGGCGGTGGTGACAAAAAGGTACCGCGAGCACTCGTACTATGTGCAGATGAGTGACGGTCGCCGCATGCTAGTACATGCAAATAAGCTACGCCCTTACGTCGGGAAGGTAGGTTCGGTGAGCGTCATATTTGATGACGACTGCGATTTTGGAGAAATCGAATATACCCCGCGCGCAAGCAACGTCCCGAAGGACCGGGTAATATTACCCGCCTACGCCGGATAAAACACGCCACTTAGACAGGGATGCAGCGGAGCTGGTGCACGCCACGTTCGAGCAGCACCAGGCATTATTTGCGAACGAACCGTCGATCACGCGTGTGGGCGAGCACAGCATAAAACTCGCGGAGGGTGCAACTCCAAGGCGAGGCCACACTTATAGGATCCCAGAGGCTTTAAAAAACGAAGTAACGAGGAAAATTGATGAGCTCCTTGCACAAGGCCTCATCTACCCCTGTAAAAGCCCTTTTGCACACCCGATCTTGTGCGTCCCCAAAAAAAGGCGGGTCGGTACGTCTATGCTTAGACTACCGAGCGCTGAACGCGGTGACCGAGACGGACGCATTTCCTATGGTTTGCCCCCAGGAGCTGATCATGCGAGTCGGAGCCGCGAGGTTCATGACATTTCTCGACCTCAGGCGCGGCTATTGGCAGGTGCCACTGGCTCAGGATTCTCAGCTTCCGACAGCGTTCATCTCGCACCTAGGTCAATTTTCCTGGCGGGTGATGCCTTTCGGTCTTAAGAACGCAGCGGGAACCTTCCAAAGGAACTAGTTGCTAGCCGGGCAGGAAGAATACGCTTTCGCCTATCTAGACGATATTGCCGTATTCAGCCAATCTCTAGAAGCGCATATCCATCGATTAAATCGGGTGTTTTGCACTCTGGAGGAGGTGGGCCTGCACGCTAGCTGGGAGAAGTGCCAGGTTGCGATGCCTTCAATCCGCTACCTGGGGCACGTTGTCGACTCAGGCCGGCATGGCCCAGCCAAAGAGAAAATTGAGGCCATCGAAGGAATTCAAGCCCCTAAGACAAAGAAAGAATTGAGGAGCACCCTTGGGCTGTGCGGCTACTACCGTAGCTTTGTTCCCAATTTTGCAGAAATCGCTCTGCCAGTAACACGCCTGACAGGAAAAGGCGTGCCGAACAAAATACCGTGGCCAGACGACGCAGACAAAGCCTTGAAAGCCCTGGAGAAAGCTCTAAGCGAGGCGGTTTCACTGAGCACTCCGGACCCGCGAATGCCATATCTGCTTTTTACAGACGCGTCGGCAGTAGCAGCCGGTGCCTGTTTAGCGCAGCTTTCTGACAACGGCACTGATGCGCCGATTGCCTTCGCCAGTCACAAGTTCACACCATCGCAGATGCGGTGGGCGGAAATCGAGAGGGAGGCATTCGGGGTAATGTGGGAAATAAAAAAGTTTAGACGTGGGTGTTCGCCGCCACCGTGACTGTCATCACTGACCACAATCCGCTCTCCTTTCTTACGAGCAGTGTGCCTCAAAGTGCAAAGCTTACGCGCTGGACTCTTGCGCTCCAACGCTACAATGTTACCATTGAACATCGCAGAGGAGCCGGCCACGCTAACGCAGATGCCTTGTCTAGAATACCCAACGCTTGTTGGGATAGTGCACTGGCTGACGTCCCGCAGTGACCGCTGGGGATAGAAAACCAGGGAACTGGGTGCATGGACAACAAACAAACTGTGCTCGTTGTACTCAAGAAAGGCGCACGTCGATCTAACGAAAGTGTGGGATTTCTGTGCGTGTTTTTTTTTGTCTATATTTTGTGGACCTTAGTAGCATGTATCTGTGTGTGTGACGAAGGGTCGCAGCATGCGGGCTCGCAGGCTCCGGTTGCTTGCTCGTGCAGAAGTACTCAACGGCCACTTGCCGAACCCTTTTTGTTGTTTGTTGCCTCGGCTTATCTCTGCATAGATTAGCCGAGTCTTGGGGGGAAGTTGTAGGGTTCGGCGCGCTGTCGCATACTTTTGTACATGTGTTGCGAATATTCCGCGAGAGGGCAGTGACCTAGGCTTATATATATATATATACATACCCGGTTTTGTTTTATTTTGTTTTGCTTTGGTGCACGCCGTTAGAAGGGGACTCGTGCCTTTTTGGTTAGTCTCCCCATTCGTCCTTGCGGTTTCCTTCGCCGCTCCGGACAGCGGGGCTATCTGCCGGCCTCGACCTTGGACCCCTGTCCCCTTGGCGAAGGATTGCGAGACCACCTAGGGAGGAACTCTGGGGTAAGGGAAAACGCTGACATCAGTTCTGAGCTTTCCTATTCGTCAAAACTGATAATAATAATAATAATAATAATAATAATAATAATAATTGGTTTTTGGTGGAAAGGAAATGGCGCAGTATCTGTCTCATATATCGTTGGACACCTGAACCGCGCCGTAAGGGAAGGGATAAAGGAGGGAGTGAAAGAAGAGAGGAACAAATAGGTCCGTAGTGGAGGACTCCGGAATAATTTCGACCACCTGCGGATCTTTAACGTGCACTGACATCGCACAGCACACGGGCGCCTTAGCGTTTTTCCTCCATAAAAACGCAGCCGCCGCGGTCGGGTTCGAACCCGGGAACTCCGGATCAGTAGTCGAGCGCCTAACCAACTACTGCTAAGCCGCAGTTAGCAGTTTATTTTTACGTGTGGAAAGGGGCGCGGGCATCTTCGGGGTGTACCCGCGAAGGGAGCCGCGCCAGTGTGCTTTTGTCTCTAGCTACTCCGAGCTGGCAGGCGCTCGGTCTGGCCAAGTGCGGAGGGAGTGACCGTTGAGTGCTGGTGCAGGGCGCGCCAGCTTGACTGTTGGGACGCGGTGTCCCTCGCCTCTGTGCAGGCGGTCGGCTAGGCCGGCCGCGGATAGTTGTGGCCGTATACTGACTTTCGTTTGTACCCATCTGTAAATAGCCTGTATAAAAGTTCGTTTCTTACTAAATCGCTTCGCCTGCAAGTCATATCATCGAGAAGCCTTCAAGCGGTGCATCAAGTTTCTGGAAATCACCGGACCAACACCACCGGCAAACTTTTACTAAGAGCGTTTGTCACAAAGACAAGATAGACTATGATCTTTTTAAAAAGAAATCTGATATGTTCGAGCGCTAACTCTGGGTCACTGGCATGGAATGAGCCCGCTTTGAATTCAGGGAACGGTGATAAGATACGTAAATCACCAGCAGAAATCAAGGCATGCTTAGGCATCGGGATACCCATCTATCAGCCGTCCTCGTTTGCCTTTGGTGGCTAATCAGGACAAAATAAAGAGGACGTCCGTGGAAGCCCTGGCATCTAACAACAATGAGCTGAACAGCTCTGCAGTCTACAATCGCCGGTCGCAACCTCCGAATTCTCCAAGAAGCACTGTTCGTCCTGGGAAATTGTCGACACCGCAAACGGCCAGTAACTGATCGAAAAGTTATTCTCAATACTTACTGAAACGAGAAATACTTGAGTTTCGTTTTGGCGTTGAATGCCCCCGCCTTGTTAGAAATATTGAAATTAAGCCTAAGCCTACAAGTACGCAGTAGGAAGAAGTGGACTAAAAAAAGAAAAATTTTATAAGCACAAATGCCAGCAACACTAAGAAGCTAAAGTGAGTTGTGGCAACTCTGCGCAGCGCCGCTATTGTGCAGTACAGCGAGGCAAGCGAGCACAAGAGAGTCTGACGGCAGTGTACATATGCCTCATCAGATCGTCTGTCTTGCAAACAGCAGCTGCTTTTCGCTTATACTTCATTACAGTCTAGGAGGGAAAGACTACTCTTCATCGTAGCGCTTGCAGCGACGGGATGGCAAAATCACCTGGCGGCAATTCCGCCGCTCTCGGACCAGAGCGTCCGGGAGTATTGCGAGAGCGAGTTGTGCACCGAGCGTGTGCTTGCGATCGTAGCTGGAGCTTCCGCGTAGAATAATGCGCCAATGTGGCTGCTCTGAATACAAAAACCAGCCAGAGTAGGTCAGACTGCCGCGGTTTACGCTGTATACTTTAATAGGCAATTACTGCGTGTCGCTAATAAATCGGCGTCTCTATTAATGTCATGCTGATTTACTATAGTTCAATAGGTAAATACCTGCATATCGTTAAACCAGCCAGTAAGAGTACATAAATTGTCATGTTGATCGACTCCTTGAAAACGCAGCGTAGGCACTAACTATTTACACACTAAAAGGTACTTTCCATCACCACCTGCTCTTCAAATGCGCTGCAAGTCATTCACTGCAGCCTTTTGTGGCGTGAGCTACACTGGCCGAGGTTGAGCAGTTTCGCGTGGCTCCTGGAGAGCCGTGCTGCGCATGCGCGTAGAGCAGTGACGTCACATGGCGCACAGCTGGCGCGCCAGTCATAGCCGCGGCAGACGCACTGGCGCCGCCGCATGCCCAGCTGTGCGCCTCCGTTGCGCAGTTGCCAAGTCTGTCGCTGCGCCGGAGCCGCTTGATAGCGCCTCTCATTTTGTGCGCATGCGCAGAGGTATCAGTGGGGGTATACATATAGCGGGGCGTTTGCCAGTGTGGTATAGCCATTGAGAAGGAGAGCGAAATCGCTGCTCAGCGTAGCTCACGCTTCGTTTATCCTGGCATATGCGAGCTAAGCCACTGCTAATATTTTACATGAAGACCATGTTTCAGCCGCGAGGGTTGACGCAACTAAAGAGACCACACGTACAGTGGTGAACAGCCCTGTCTAGAGCGCGGCGACTGTGCTCTGCGGAGAAAGTCAGCGCCATATAACGTTACGCTCTGGGTTTGAGTTGTGCGTCCCATGCGCATGCGCGGCAAAAATAAAGAGGTCCACCTCGTGGGGTCTCGGCCCCATTTCCGCTCAGTGTTTGCGCTTCACGCCGCCAGGACCGCACTGAATGATGTGTAACAGCCGACGGAAAACCAAAGCGTTTCGCGTGAATCATGATGCAAGTGCAAGTGAAAGCGGCTGATCGCGTTTTTCAAAAGCAAGTGCAAATGATACCGGGTGATCACGCGTTTCAAACCCGCACCAGGCTAAGAGATCGAGAATTGGGCCTAGTTGGCTTCTTGGTGTCTGTTTTCACGCTGTCGGTATCCGGTTAGCGCTTTACCACCATGCACCATGAATTTCAGGCCTATTGTTTGATGGCGTGTCTTTGCGCTGCGCTATCAGCAAAAAGGGACATCGCATTTGCATCCCTACTGATCTAGATACTTGTTTGCAGAAACCCACGATCATTCGCTATCACTCGCGCTTGCATGCCTGGCCGTCTCGTTACACTCGTGAGACACGGAGGCATGGTGACGCCCTGGCACAAATGCAGGCAGCGCGGTCCTGGCGGCCCGAATCGAACTCGCAAGGCGGGCGTTGGACCAGGAAACGATGAGCAGGCATCCCTCTGCTTTTGCCGCGCATGCGCACGGGACGCATAACTCAAAACCAGAGCGTAACGTTAGATAGCGCTGACTTGCTCCGCAGAGCCCCGACGGCGCGCTCTCAGACAAGGCTGCTCACCACTGTATGCTGTATCTAGCAAGCGGCAAATCTCATCAATTCGATTTGCTTTCACTGGCCGCCCGCATCCAGTTGCAGTCAGCACTTGTTTTATCCTCGAGCATGTTTGCTCGGCGTCAGTGACAACTGCGACGACACGTGCTCATGAATATGATATGAATACGTTAGAAAATCTTAGCTTCCGCCTTTGACGCATGTGCACCGTGAACGTGGGGATAGGAAACGCGGGCACTTACTTTTCATCCAGATTTGTCGAAGCGTCCGTGCTGCGCAAACAGCAGTGCCAAGCAGTTCGCTGACATGGTGCCACGTCATTGAATGCAGCCAGATGATCAAAAAACAAACACCAAAGTCCAGAAAACACGAACGCACTCGGCTACAAGCGGGAGGCAAGCGAGCAAGGCAGACCTACTCCCGCTTGGCCCGTTCCTGCGCAATGGCGGCTGCAACGAGCTTTGTGTAGCTGTGCATAGATGGCGTTGCTCCGGATGCCTACGCAATTATCGGTTAAGAAAAATGTTAAAGAAACCGAGAAAGCTCTGTGGAAAATAGGGATGTTGACAAAATCAGAACTGGGAACATACAGGATTTTTAAGCAGGAAATTGCCAAAGGAAATATCTATGATAACTGTAGGGGAAGCTCTTTGTTGTTTGAGGCCAGGACGGTTGTCTTGCGGACTAAGACAGATAGAGTAAGGTACCACGAGATAGACACGTTGGGCGTTGCGTGTGGAGAGGAGGAGGAAACGGCTGAACACTTGATACTTCTCTGTAAAGGGCTTCACCCTACAGTGGAAAGCAGCGGGGGTGATTTATCCAAGGCATTGGGGTTTAATTACAGTGAAGATAAGGTAGATTATAAGCGGGTAGAAGTAACCAAGCGAAGAATATCTGATTGGTGGCTAAAATCGAGACAAGAGTAAAATTTCATAAGTCATGGCTAGGTGGCTTGAGCCACCGCCCGATTTAAAGGGTTCAGCTTTGAACTTTCCGGCTTCCCCCCTCTCCTAGTGCACCGCCTGATAACCGAGCCTCCCATTGGCCGAGGCGCCTTCGTCACGTGTTAGCGCGTGCTTTTTTGCTCCGCAGCAGAGGCCGGCGCCTTTGTCGGGGGTAGGAAACGCGCTTCGCTTTCTTTCTGTGCAACAGTTTTGGCGGGAAGTGTTTTTCCTCCTTTGACGGCGTCTACAAGTTGCCTATGCCGAGCTTCTGTCGCGCGTATGGATGCAAAAACCGAGGAGGCAGTGGGAAAGAAAGAAATTTGTAATTCCGCCCGGAAAAAGCAACGCGGCCAGACGAAAGGTTTGGGTGCACAGAATCGGCCGGGCAAACTTCGATAATGTGCTGGATCCGCCACTTTGTGAGGTGAGTGGCCGTTCTTCGGTTGTCAGTCGCGTTTTTTTTTTTTCGGGTGATTTAGTGCGAAGCGCGAGCGACTGCAGCCTTTCTTCGCAGTAAATGCTGTTTGGCACAGTTGTATTTGGATTCGTTCGCTCGTATGCCACGAAAGCTGTGCTTCTCGTTGTCTTATGCCCACCGTGCCAGCTGTGCTAGATTCTGCAGGTGCAGCTTTGACGTTGCGCGCATTTCGTGGCGTGTCGACGTGGTTGCAGGCAGACTCGTTCGCAGACTCGACTCGAAAGTCTACGCTTCATATTGTTCGAGCCCCCACGTTTACGTTGTTCGCGTTGGAGGTCTAGCTTTCACCTTGCGCACTGCTGCAGGAATTTCTGTCGCAGTGGGACTCCTTCGCTTACGAACATTATATTAAAGAGGCGGTTCTCGCAGTTTGATACCCGCTGTCAATGCTGCTCGCAGTATAGGTCTGGCTTTTATGTAGCGCGCATTGCTTGCCATATTTGTGTCGTTACAGATGGACTCCTTCGCTCACGAGTTCGATAGTAAAAGGGCGGTTCTTGTCGTTTGAGTCTACGCTGTTCATGCTGCTCGCGCTGCACGTCCATCTTTCATGTTGGGCGCATCGCTGCACGTATTTGTTTTGTTGCAGTTGGACTCCGTCGCTCACGAACTCGACGCCAAAGCGGTGGTTATCGCTGTTGAAGCCCCCCTGTTCATGCCGCTTGCGATTCAGGTCTAGATTTCTTGTAGTGCACATTGCTGAACGTATTTGTCAGGCAGGGCTATCACCAAAATCGGGCGTTTCTCTGCCTAGGCACAGTAACGCAGCTATCGCTTCAATACTCAATATCTGCGTGGATAATAATTGAGAACGCGAGCGAGGACCTCCCTTAAACATAGTTGTAGACATTTTGGATTCAAGGCCGTCGTCGCTGCGGCGAATTCGTGCAAAAATCACGCTGCGTGGAACTTTGTGACGGGGATAGGTGGTGTCAAATGAGGTCCCAACGCAGAGGTGCGCGCACTGATACTGTTTCCAACTTCCGACTTTGGCAAAGCTCTTATGGTCTTTTGTGTTCCCTGCTGACGTGTTAACACTTGTGCATGTTTTTCAAGTTATGTAAGCTCTCGCTCTCCATATATTTTTCGTGCTTTGTATTATTCCTCGTAAGGTTGTGCCATACAAAGTCTTACTTTATTCGTCTTAGGATCACTTCATCGGAAGCCAGTTTGAGAGCCATGTCCTTCGGAATTACGCTATAAAAAAATTAAGGCCAGATGCAGTACAAGAGGGAAGGCAATGTTCTCTTAGAAGCCAGTATTGCATACGGTGACCCAATATGATAATCACCTGAACAAGCAGCATTCGTATGACTCATGCGGCGATGCAGTTGCTCACGAAACAGCGTTTAAATGCTTTTTTATTGCTGTTAATCAACCCAAACTATTAAATGTACATCAAAACCCTGATGATCACCGTGTTAGAGTGCGCAACTATACTGCATTGTATTCGCATATTTACGCACAAACATTACGTGGCAACCGTCAGTCGGATATTTTTAACGGTAGCCTGCGAGGTGTCCGAGGTATATTAACTCCGAAATAATCTCCAAGCTTTCCTACACTAGAATAATTAAAACTCAGGAGAGTAATCACCTACACACTGAATAGCAGAGCGCGGTGGACGAGCGAACGCGCCTTTGAGAGAATATATTAGAGGAGCATTAAACCGCCAACCGTTCAAATAAAGCCTAGGCCGCACATCTGGTCGCATGTTGGTCCACTTCCTCTTTGCGGAGTTAAATTTTTTATAAGATTGGGCAAAAGACGCCGGTTGATAAACACGACTCCGACACATTCACTATAGTGCCGCGAGCTCGCTCCACTTCGACTGTGTGCACCGCGATCAAAGCGATCGCAGTACGAAATGTTCCGATAAAGCAGTGCAACATGGGTCGGGGCAGTAATTTGGGTAAGCATTTTCTGTATCCCCCATGCCATGCGGCCGAATCAGAGGCAGAAAATGCGACAAAAAATTCATTTGAGTGCGCGGTCCACTGCGCGCCAAAGCGCCAGCGTTGGGAACACAACGCGCTGAGCATATTCACTTTAATGCCGCGAACTCGCTCGCGCACGCCACTTCTAATGTATGCTCCGCAATCAAAGCAATCGCGGGACAAAAAGTTTCGACACAGCAGCGCAGCGTTGGTCGCGGCAGTTATTTCAGTAACTGATTTTCAAGTCAAGTGTATTTCAGCTTTTGTCGTACAAAAACCGTGGGTGACGAAAAAAAGGGGTTCGCAGTGACCGCTTGACAAGCTTCGTCACCCGTAGAAGTCGGCAGCATTAGCAGAGACAGTTACACAGGAGAGTCATTATACATTGTTAGAGAAAGAAGAAAAAGAGAGAAATACAACATACAACCTATTCAATGAACAGTTCCATAAGTGCAGAAGTCATTTTTGTAAAATTGCTATAGAGAGGGCTGTTCAAACATTTCGGTAGAATATATTTTAACATCGCACAACCGTAGTTTGTTCTGCATCTGGGTATTGCAACCATTCCATGGTCTTTAGTTGCATAGGGTGTGGCATATGGTACAAGAGGAACAATGCGGCTCAAAATAGGGTCGTTTCGTTCCGTGATTTTTTTATAAAAGCAGGCAAACCTGTAATCAAATAGGTTATTAACCGGTATAATTTTATACCTCTGTCTTATGGGGCGAGTCGGGCGTCAAAGGAAGCATTTGTAATGATCCGTAGCATTTTTTCCTGTAGTGTAAAAAGTTTTTCTATATTTTACACAGCAGTATTTCCCCATACCAAGTAACAATAACCGATATATGAGAAGAAAAAAGCGTAATAAAGGTCGAGCTTTGTTTTCACGGTCAAATTATGTTTATTACGAGCGATGATACCTATGAGTTAAGACAGGGTGATGAGTATCTTGCTAAAGTGGGTATTTCATGAGATTGTGGGAGTGAAATCTATGTCAAGGGAGGTGAATGCCTCGACCTGTTGTAGTTCTGTGCCGCCGAAAAGGATTGGTGGAGGATTCGCGACCACCTTTTCCTTGGAATGAAATATAATTGCCTTTGTTTTCTCTCGGTTTGCTAATAATGATTTAAATGAAGACCATTCCTTCAAGTTATTAAGTGCTGTGTTCGCGGCGTCTATCAGTTGTTTCATATCTGAGGAGGAGGAGAATAAACTGGTGCCGTCGATCAGCATAAATAATATATTTTAACTCTTTGCTTATTTGCCGTTTGAAATTCTGTAGAACTTCAGAATGGCAATTATAGATGGAAACATATTGTGATCGCGAGCACATGTATGATTTAAAAAGATTTAGTGCATGACCGCGTATACCGTAAAGTTCAAGCTTTACAAACAGAGTATTATGATTAAGCGTATTAAAAGCCTTAATAAAGTATAGAAAAATTCCTCATTTAAGCTTTCGAGATTCAAAATTGCCTAATATATACTCCTTTTGATCAAGTAATGCCTGTTCTGTTGATCTATTTTTGGTGAACCCATACTGGCAGTCATTTATAATAGTGTTTTGTAAGAAATTATGAACACGGAAATGAATTACACATTCAAGTCACTTAAAGAACAATGTCAAAACGAATATTGGACTATAATTACTTACATTATTTCTGTCTTCCTTTTTAAAAATTACGGCCACCCTAGCAAGTTTCATGGTAGCAGGAAAACTGCCGGTAGAAAGTACAATGTTATATATATGCGTTAGACATGGCACATTTTCATGTAAGACATATTTTATTGGACGGGTTTGGATACTGCAAGACTCTAGGCTTGTCGTGGTCCTTCATGGTTTTTAGATTAATGTATACCTCATTTTCATTAGTCGGTTCAAAAAACAATGATTGTGAAATTTTATTACCCAAAAATCTCGAACAGGCAGGGTTGTGAGAGCGAGTCCCAACTGAGGTAAAAAATTCGTTAAAAGCATTGGCCAAGCACGATCCACTTAGTTCAGTACCCTCAATTTTCATGGTTGTAATTTTGTTTGGACGAGTAATTAATTCTGTTTAACAGCAGATTCAGAAGTTTACAGTTTTCTTGAAGATTACTGGAGAGTTCCCTATCAAATAGGTTATCGTAGCAAGTCGTCCTAGCTGACCTAATTTCATTGTTTAAACGATTGCGCAATGCTACAAATTGAGCCAAAAATGTCGTATCCTTAGTTCTAATGAATTTAGCGAACATCCTGTGTTTCATTTTCACGATTCGTACAAGCCGTGCGGACATCCAAGGTTTTCGAGCCTTTTTTCGCATCTTTACTTCAGTGACAAGAAAACATTCTTAATACACGGCTAAAACAAGCCTCAGGAATGTATTATAAGCAGTATCGGAGTCAGCGCTAGCGAAAACCGGACCCCAATCCACTAGTTGTATGTGACCTCTAAACATTTCGAGGTTCTTTTGGGAAGTGAACTGCCGGCTACAATTTGAGGTATTTGTTGGAAGAGGTTGTTTCTGAATGCGCAAGAAAATAGGGAGGTGGCCACCAATGTCTACCGCAAGACGCCCTGCAGTAAAAGGCACACTATAATTCATAATGAAAAGGTCGATAGTGTAAGAAGATTTAGGAGTTATGTGTGTAGGTCTAGTAATGACATTTCGGAAGCCCGCGGCTTGCTTTATGGTCATGAATTCTTGTTGTACAGAATTATTAGTGCTCATGTCTATATTAAAATCGCCTCCTATACGGGACAGGTAATGATTAGGAAAAAAATGTTATTTCCATATCAAAAATGCGAAAGAATTCGATTAGATTTCCTTGTGGTGGGCGATAGACAACTGTAAAGATTTGTCGGGCAGATTAGACTGTAAGCACCTCGATATTCTTGTCGTTCACACAGTGGTTTGATAAGACCTGGCAGGAGTAGTTTTCCTTTGCTAGAAGGGCAAAGCCCCCCCACCGTTCCGAGCTGCGGTTAAGAAAGAATGTATCGTATCCGGGAATCCGAATAACATCAGTATCGAAACGATACCACGTTTCAGAGAGCATGACTATGTCAAATGAACACGCAAGACTTGTCAAAAGATTAGTTAGTTCATGCGCCTTATTTAGAGCAGACTGTCATGTTCAAATGTAGGACTTGTAAGCATTTACCGCGGTCGTTTTTCCTTAGATCTGAATCCGTGCCTTCCAGTCCAACGTCCTCAACAGTCGATCATCAGTTCGATCTTCTATGTCATCAAGTCATTTTGACCGAAGCCCAAGGAAAAAAACGCAACACAAAATTCACATGGCGTGAGGCCCTGAGTGGCGTCTCTTCCATACAAGCGAAAGAATCAGTTAAAAGTGCGTATGATGATTGACGGCATTCGCTGCGTCATTTTTGACAAATAATCCTGTAGATATAGCCGGATCACTTTGGATTAATCGATCTGGCGTGCGTAGATAGCACCATTTCTCGTCCACAGGCGCTTCCAGGCTATCTCCTTTTTCTTTGTGCATGCGGCTCCAAGCAGTTTGTTCTTTTCTGGTGTTAGGTGCTCATTTACACATACTGAGTCCATGCCTTCAAGTCCGACGTCCTCTACAGTCGATCGTCAGTTCGATCTTCTCTCAAAAAGTCATTTCGACCGAAGACAAAGCAAAAAACGCAACAGAAAATTCATTCGGGTGCGCGGTCTGCTGCACGCCAAAAGGCGAGCGTTGGGAGCGTCTGCTAACATCCCCCGGCTCAAGTGCCGCCCCCGTCGGCGCCCGGGAGGAGCCGAGAGAAGCAGCCCCGGCATAGGGAGATGAGATGTCGTTACTTTTAGTCTATTGAGGGGCTTTATGCCTACGTAAAGCCCCTGCCCACGTAACCTAACGGGGACGCTACCGAGATGAGAACGGAATACCGTTACCTCGGAGTGAGGTTCAGCGCGCAGCCAGAATATGCAGCAAGACATGAGGAGCACTTGAAACAAGCTTCACAGCGAGCGGGAAACATACTGCGAAAGCGGTGCCTATGGGGCTGCAATCGCTTTGTTATGGTCCGCGGGAATGTGGAAACAGTTCATGTGCCCGCACTGTCATTTGCGAAGACAGTCTTTTGCGCGACATCGTCCACAGGGGAATGGCTTGAGCGTGGCCAGCCAGTGGTGGGACGTCTGGCTCCGGGGTGCCATGGGCGGGTGGCTAACGAGGCGATGCAGGGAGACCTTCCGTTGGTCTATACCTTCGAGGCAAGGAGCAAAATAGCCTACGACGGCAAGCTGCGCATGATGCACAAAGAAAGGTTCGTGCACAGAGTAAGACTACACTTGCCATTCATCCGACTGTCCTCCTTCTGGCTGGGCTCCACGACAGAGAAAGCAGAGTCCCTTACTCCTTGGGCCAACCGCATCTCAGCAGCGGCCGATATGGGTGCTGAGAGTGCTTTGCGCTTCACAGGTACCGATGCGTTGCCCTTCCTTGGCACAATTTTCGGCGTATGCGCAAATTCGCGCGCCATATCGGACACTTCCTGAAGAAGCTGCTCCAGCTCACTGTAGTCTTCTTCAGTGCCGGATCTTTGAAGGAAATACGAGAAGCGCGAGCTTGGTTATGTGTTCACGCAGGTCAGATAGTAGAAGTAGTAGTAAGTGCAGTAAGAAGAGCAATGCGCACGAACCTGTCCGCTACAATCAACAGGATCCCTACCACTGCCGCATGCGAATAGAAGTAAACAGCTAGGGAAAACAGATTAAAGGAAAAGCCAAATTACACGGGCTCCGAAGCCACCTCGCGCGCCGAAATGACAGTCGGCTGCGATAAACCTAGACAAGTAACGCACAGAATACTCCCACGCAACACAAAGCTATACCTCAAAATACATCAAGATTAAAACAATACCACTTTCTTTCTCAGGTTTGCTCGGAATTGCTGCCTGAAATGTCCAATGAGCGGGTCGACTCTGTCCCGCATGGCGCGGTGAGTCGCTTTGCGTTGCACGGCGGCCGCTACGTTCTTCTGCACCCATGCCACATAAGCGGGTTTTGAAACGGATTTAGTGACGCCACCTCCCTCAAGAGGCATAGATCCTCGCGGATTTTCGAATCGACACAGGGTCCGTGCGTTCTGCGGAAGGGGCTACACATGAGTCAGCAACTCTATCGCTGGCGGCCGCCATGTTGAATGTGTATGTTTGGTTCGGCTGTCGCGAGCTCAGAACGCTTTGCGCGGTGCCCGCTCGCCACGCCGCTCCGGTCTCCGCTTGGCTCGCGTGGGAGCTGGGTCGAGGCTGGGGCGAGGGCGCGCATCCAGGCACCGTAGAGTAGCCGTTCCGCTAGCGCCCTCCCGTCTGAGCGTTTCGCGCATGCGCAGTAGCGCTCCCGCTAGCTCGCTGAGCGGAGCGGGCGCACAAACCCCCTCAGCTAAAACTGTAATATTCCGCGTGCTACGGAGCGAAGTGGCTGGTCCAATACAGGGAGCAACTCACAAGGCTCGTCATTTGAGAAAGCCGCTTCGCGTCACGCATTCCGCCGTACCGCTTCTTGCACTAAGCAATCGAGTATGTTGTATCGGTCCAGATGTTGAGACTGCAGAGGATCAGCTTCCTTGTATACCTCGCGCTTCTCGTTTTTTCTAGCAAGTCAATGTAGTCGCTCATCGACTTAAGTCCGCAGTACAACTTAAGTCTGCAGTGAGGCGCCGGCCACATTCGGGACCGCCGTAAATAATTCCCCCAGGACGAAAAAGTGGTCCGTTGTTGAAACTTTTTTTTCTCAGGTAGACAAGACAATTATCACAAGAAAAAAATTAAAAACTCTAGAGTTCTTGATACCTATTTTGTTTAAGATAGTGAAACAGTAAAAAGCTGACTTCGTTTACTGTTGTGATCTGCCATCGGAGTAAAACAGGAAGCCGCGGACCATGGCCCAGTGTTAGCAACAGCTGTTTTTTTTAAGTTCTATCCTACTTTAATAGCGGAGAATAAAGCCGATGCAGCGCTCCGCCTGGTAATTCCATCTGGCGAATAGGTTCAAAAAGTGCTATACTACTCTCCGGGCATCCACAAGAATGTTTATAATCAGAGAAGACGCGCACGCTTTGAGATATTCGGGAGGGTGTTTTGAAGGCAGCATCGCTTGGCGCAGAGTAGGCATGCTGCGTTTTCGCCTACACCCGGGGTCGCTGGCGACAGCAGCGCCACCTTTAGCTACAAACATGAGGCTTGTCTAGAGTTTCGTTCAGTCATCGTCTGCCAGCCCGCCCGTCCATAGTTTCTTACTGTACATTAGAGGGAAAGCTGGCGCTCTTCACTTCATCCACCATGGATGCCCGAGGCATGTGGAAGACAACCCATCGGATTGACATCTAGTATCTTACTGACTCTGCTATACGAATAGGATTTTTTTCTTTGGGGATGGGGGTGTTCAATTTCGTTTCCATTACTGTAGTTCTTTATGATGTTTTGTGCGCTTTGTGGTTGTGTAGTGCAGCTACGCACATAATTCATTTGAGATCGCTGGATGTCACTGAATCACGGTTCGCTGAATTTGGCGGCATAAAGAGAAAGCCCTCTCTCGCAGTGGAAAAATTCGCTCGTCGCTTACGACTATCTGCTCTTATGCCAATTTACTGCAATGTGGGGTTATCATGTTTTCTTACATGACATGGCTAAACAACGCTTCTTTGCAGCATACAATTTGCGAAAATTTGTATTTTAGCTGTTGTCATGTTTTAGGGCCAAGCCAAGTACGCCATGCTGTCTTCCCGGCATTCCCACGTTGGATGAAGCGCCCTTTAAGAAACTGGCATGGAAGATGGCACCATCTTTCGATCTAGGTGACAATGTTTAGAAACTCTATGACCCTGTCGCCCGCGCTACCCGCGAGCGCGGTCCTACGCTTCTAGCGCCACTAAAGTGATGGCGGAGAAACAGCCATGATGAATTTCCTGGGGCAAGAATCCGTCGAGTGCCCGCTCTTTACGATATTACTTTATGGGAGCATGTGATAACCTGTTCCAGCCTGCCTGACTTCCTTTTCCTGGCTGCGCGTTCCCCTTTCTATATTTCAATTTTTGTGTCATTGGGGGCATGACCCTGTAACTGGATTGACATTCACCCCTGGGCCAATCAGCTACTTCAGCAATTAACTCGGGACGTAAAATCGCATCATGTGCAGGTCAAGTCTACTGCTGTCCCATTAAAAATCACCGGGGCACCTAATTCTATTATGTGCTGGCAATGCAAAGCATTAGAAGCTGCTGATGCCCTTATCGAAAATAACGTCACTTCTGGTCCGCTTACGACATTTTAGTAAAGCAAATGCTCGGGTCTAGTGACGTAAATTCCCTCCAGCCAATGAGGAAGTCACTTCCCCACTTCCCTCTAGCCAATTGGCGAATTTAATGACCGAATCCTGGCCCTATGCTATCGTAATAAAGAACGAAAATAAACTAAAACATTGCGTTTCGGGAAGCTCGGTTCTAACGTGCACATGTTTCCTTCTTGCAGGCTATGGCTCGGAAGGACTGGCGTCTGTGGAAGCACGCAAACATCGTGAACCGGCTGTGCCAGCAGCGCCGTGTCCCGGCGCTGTTCTCGTCCAACAGCACAGCCTATGAACGTCTGGAAGAGATCAAGAGTATACTGCGCAGCAGCGGAGCGAACATCAGAGCATGGTGCGCTCGAGACAGCACTCGCACCTGTAAGTTCCAGCGCCAGCTGAAGCAGTGGAACCACGTCCTGGCCCCCGCAAAAATTCAGCTGAGAGAACGAAACACGAGCTGGAGGTCATCTTTTTCTACGTGGCCCGCGATCTGCAGGACCGCGCATGCCTCCTCCAGCATGCCATCCTTCTCTTTCACTGGGTGCTCGTCACACACAACTGCGTTACCCCCCTCCGAGTGGACGACTGGGGCGTGTTCCAGCGTCCTGCGTTCTTTTACTTTTTCTGTGACGGCCTGTGCAAGAGCCGTCGACTGAGGAGCCTCAAGCTATGCTCGAAACTTCGTAAATTGAGTCTGCACCAGCGCCTGCTGGCTTCGATGCGCGGCCTGCGCAACATTAAAGAGTTCGCCTGTCACAACCTGCACTTATCTGACGAGTCAGAAAACATGACTGCGCTCTGCAATCTCGTAGCGAGCAACGCCAAGCTGGGGCGGCTTGATGTTGAGCTATTTGTCGGCAGGCCACGTGGGATTGGCGTTTCGCTCAGCAGCTCGCGAGAAGTGAAAGCATCACCGACCTCCGCATTGACGTGACCTTCCTGAGAGCGTTCGAATACAACGCGTTCTTCAACGCTCTCAAAAACCACTCACTTGAGTCGCTACGCCTGGTCGGATCACTGCGGGAGCCCACCGTGAGTGTCACTGCGATCGCAAGAGCAGCGGAAGGCTTGACGGCGCTGGTAACTTCGGAGCTGTCCTGTTTTCGAGTCACCACCAGTGAGGCCTGGGACCTGGCAATGGCCCTCTCCTGCAGCAGAACAGTGCAGCAGTTAGCACTTCTCTCGCGCATGCAGATCTTCAAGCCCGTGACCAGCGTGCCTACTGGAAGCGACTGGCGCATCCAGCCTTATCTGCACCTTCTGCGCCAAGCTACATCACTGCGGAAGCTCACATTGTCTATGAGTCTGTTCGACAAGAGGGAACAGCGGTTGTTCTTCGAGGCGCTGGCGCTGAGCGACGTCGTCGAAGAGGTGCACATCCAGGACCGCCGCCACTGTTACTCGCGCGATGTGTGCCGCGCTATCTGCGAGACCAACACTTGCAGCCGGGTGAGGATTGGCACCGTTGGTGTTAACGAGAGCAGCTGGGAGAGTGCCTTGAAGAGGTTGCATATTCGAGGTGCCTGCATAGTGGTCGAGGCGACGGCACTCCCTGGTGTAACGTACAGCTGTTTAGCGCAGCTGCAGGTGCTCGACACTTTGACAACCCTGTCCGTGAATATAGCAGCAGACATGGGCAAAGAGTCAGCCGAGCTGCTCGCACAGTACCTGCAGGAGACACGGCTGCTGATCGAGGTCACGATGAGCTTCTTCCCGTGCCGTTAAGACACACTAGTGCTACTCGAGGCACTCGCTCACAACACGAGCATCACGACGCTCGTCGTCGATCGCTGGTGTGACACCAGGCGCACGGCACAAGAACTGGCAGGCGTCGTCTGCTCAAGCAAGAAGATTCGGGCGCTCACCTACCACTTGACCAGCAGGAGTCCCTCGCCAGCGTTCTTTTCGACGCTTGCCAGGTACATTGAGGACAAATGTACTCTCATATCGGTGAAGGCTTATCGGATGAGAGTCTCAGCTAAAGACTGGAACTTCATCCAGGAAGTCGTAGCGCGTAACAGCACGTTCCTGGTCTACGCCGCGCAATACGATGCCTGGCTGTGCGTTGAGAAAAAAAGAGGGAGCAAAGGCTCTCGAGCTTCTGGGCTTGGACCACAAGCTCGTCACCAAAGTCCTGGAAATAAATGGCTTCAGTGGACGAAGAACAAGCTCAGAGCGCAATCAATAGCAGGCTCGCCGACCTGAACGACTTGGACGTTGGCATGCGCGTCGCCGGTGTTGTGGGGGAGAGTGCTGTTTGACAAGAAAGTTGCGAGGGTCGCCCTTGCCTGGACACAGTATACCTCACGAGTGTTGGAGGAGCTTGTGGCGGTATTTGCGAGTAAGACATGTGGTAAACACTGAAATGTGCAAAGAATTAGGCCAGTTTTTCACAGGAGCAATCTTAACTATCAAGTTTAGTACTTCGTGTGGCGACCCATGCTTTTATTTATTAATATAAGTGCGCAGCAGCGTCACAAATGCATTATGCAGAGGTCATGCTATTGTGTGTCTTTTGTGTGTGTTTTTAATAATTGTGCAGTTGCGATTTGTAACTTATAATAATTTGAATAAATTTCTTTTTTCTATCTTGCCAATTCTGGCACATTACGCTTGCTCCTGTGGGATTGTATATAGTGAGAAATCTGCGTTGCTCAATGGTCCTGTGATCAGGAGGGTCAGAACAGGTTCGATTATCTAGGTTTATTTACAAACGGTTTTGGACAGTGGACCGTCTTTCATCAGGACAAATGCCATAGTTGACGATGGTGCACCGTCCGAAACCGTTCACAAACACACCTAATTAAACTGGAATTTCTGGCCAAAAATGAGAAAGTGAGACTGCATAGACTGCAGCAGATTGCATAGAAAAGTGCACATGGTGGCGGACACCGCCCGTAGAAACTCGCACAGGGGACTTCGCTTATGGTCGAATAGTTGCCTCGTTAGCACCACACACTTGAGGTCTATCGTACAGGGTTACAGAAACAGCTGCGCCTGTGTCAAAACCTCAGTATGCAAAACCTTCAAGCCACAACACTAAAATCGTATTTGAGAGACGTTCCGAGGGAATGTTTGTTACGCATATACTTGATTTCTTGCCGCGGACATAATGTCCACATGACCGAGAGTTGTACCCCTGTCACACTGGCAGTTTCACGCCTATTGAGTGAATTGCCATCAGACTCGACGGGGATCGACCAATGCCACACGGCGGCTTTCAATCACCATTGAACTCTGTGGACATCGACTTAGTGCAGGTACGCGGATCTCAAGTGCCATCGAGAACAACCTAGGCACTCACCTTACATTGAAAAACATGAGAACTCGAAATAAACAAAAATATCATTTGATCGCATGGCAATATTTTTTATTATGTATACATTTCCTAGTTCATAGACTCTTTTTTGTTGCGTAGTCAAATTACAGCTCTGTAGAACTTCCGCGGTCAGAGGTAAACAAACGAAGGTTACTTCTGTTGTGCGGCGTCGCCATGGGTATAGAGAACTAGAATTTACTGTATTCTAGTGCACTATAGCAATGGGCGTCGCGGCGTCCATGCGGGGCTCCCTTTCGTTTCTCCTTTTTTTTCGCCTCTCGGGGCACTTCGCGACAACCGAGACCAAGAAGTGCCCCACAAATGCCGCAGCGACAGTAGCTATGGCCACGACAAAGACGATCACTGATCTGTGGCAGCTTCGCCGGCGAAGAGTGAATGCTTCTGAAACGAATTGCGCTTCGCTGCCAGTCGCCGCCCCGCCATTGCTGTCTCGAGACTGTGCCGAACTGTGAACTATTTGAACAGCTTTTTTTTAAGTTGTTACACTAGAACAGGCGCCAACAGTCGGCTCGTTTTACTCAACCTCGGTGTTTTTATGTTGCCACCCTTTGCGCCATCTGTCGGATCGCGTGCTCACTAATCACTCAATGTTAATTTAAATGTGGCCCTAGAAAAAATCGATGGCCATTGAAGACTGGCCGGTCTCCCCGAGCCACCTGATGACACTCATGACTCGCAATGTCACGAAAAAGCAGATATGGACATTTTTCCCACCTCATTGGTTCGGGCGTTTTCCCTACATCTTTCCGGCTTCAGTCCACTTTATCTGACCGAAATATTAGAAATAATCTTAGCCTTACAGTAATTGTATAATATATTTTTTAGGTCAGGGTTATCATGGACTCTATTTGTACTTCATTATCCACATCAACAGAATCTCGGCAATTCCGCTCCACATAAACTCGGTACGGTTGCTGGAGCACAAGAGCTTTCGCTTAAATGATGTCTCAGATTCCTTAGCAAGGGCCTCTCTAAGCCCTTATTGCTGTCTTGTCTACTTGTGCACTTACAGCTGCGGTGCGGTTTCGCAGCTACAGAGCATTTCAGGAAATTGATGCTTTAGTACTTGCATCATCTCCCCAGTACCAGCATCTTCAGCATCTGATATGTATTTGCAAATGCTGGCGTTCGCGCAGGCTGCCGACCTCTTTCACGCGTTTGCGTGACCGGGTTCCTCTGCTAAACTTCTATGTTCACAGATCTGCTCTGGCGCGGACTCCGTGTTTTGCCCATTTTGTGCCGAACCTAAGACAATCGATCATTACCTCCTGTTCTGCCGCCGTCGCAAAGAGGGGACTCCTGCTATGCATTGGTATGCGAAATTTCCTTTTTAATCGCAGCAGCTTCCATTCTGAGACTTCTTTTTCTTTTTGTCTTCAAGACCAGTCAATACGAACTCGAAGCATTGCCGGCAGTATATCCGAATTCGCTCATACATCCATTGTCCCGCATTCAATCGCCTAGTTAAAAGGCCCCCGATGGTTCCTCCTCCCTATCTGTCAATAACCTATCAAAGCTTTTTCTTCCCTCAACGCGCTTCTGTCTCCTGCAATTCACTGCTTGTGTCTTGGCCACTCTCCCTAACAGTGCAATCTGCCATCTTTATTTGTTTATTTGAGGCCAACAACAAAAAAGCCCCTGCGCGGCACATGCGCAGAACGTTCTAATCGTCGGCAGTGCAACGCGGTACGCGCGCTTCCTCGTCTCCTCCCCGCGACTCACCGGCTGGACGTGGACACCTGCACGCTGCTCCATTCCGTCTACACGGGGACATCCCAGTCAGCGAGGATCCTCAGTCAGTTAGCATATTTGCCACAGGGCAAATTGCCGATCACTTGTTGCTGACCGCGCTCACCAGCTATTAATGAAATCCGCCTTACCACAAGGGTAAACGTCGGGGGCTCTCTTCGTAATGTTTTGCTACCCAATAAACTTGCTAGACCATTACACCCTGAAGAGCTTTCAGGCCTGCGCGTCACGTGACGCGACCTCAACGACGTCACTGCGCGCCGGCTGAGGGCCGCGAGCGATTGCCGCGCGCTCGCCTCGCGGGAACTGATGCCACAGACAGGCTCGTCGACCGCCAGGTCCGCGCGATTTATCAGGGCAAAGACAAATAGTTAAGATGACGGACAGAATTATACATATTTATTTATCACGGCAGACTCTGTCTGTAGGCATATTTACAGATATTTACGACTACACACAGTTCGCGGCCAAAATACACGACAGACAGAAAACGATATTGCGCTGTAATGTAGACGGACGTTGCCTTTTATACTGCGTGCTATAAAATCGTAAACAACTGACAGCCGAAACAAGTTGTTGCTCCGACGAGAGATACACACAGTTACAATACCAATATGTTTATTAAAGTAAGCCCTGTGGCACGGTACGAGTTTCAGATGAATGAGAGGAAGCAGAACATAGCACATTGCAATGGCAAGAGGTCGAAAACGAAAACCATACTCGCATCTTAACTGTAGGTTAGAAAAAAACATTATTTCATCCATTTGTCAGAGTAGGTGGCCGCCCTTCAATGGCATAAAACACATATTACTTTGTAGAGTCGAAGACATGCAAAGAAACCACAGTACATTAAACACAATTGTGACTAAACTATGGACTAGGTTATAATAAATAACTGACACAAAGAACCACTCATTTCACTGCTGCAGGTACAGGAATGCACAAGGAATCCACTGAAAAACTGCATTGCACAACAATATAGACACTAATACATAATATACACAGCAACAATAGTGCAATAATAGACACTGCACAAGAAGAGATTATACGTACAAAATGTGTGACAAATAAGTCATTCACCTACCACAGCAGGCACTGTCGAGGTTCAGCTCAGTAAAAACAACATTGCACTTAATTGCCAAAATACTTTAAAATTTCAGATTAAAAACAAAGAACTGTCATTTAAACTCTGGGCTAGAAAGCATGCATGACGCAAACAAAAGAAGTTAAGCATTATGTTTGCAGCACAGTTTGCAACAAGTGTGGCAAGGAGCTCGTTGGCATGCCCATTTTCACATGCATCTATGTCCTCAAGCCTCGGTAGAGAGTTGAGCGTCAGTTGCCGAACGACATTCCTTTGGTTGGGCCCATGGAGAAATTGTGTGCAGCACTTTGTGTCACAAGCTTTGTAACTACAACCTCCGTGTACATCACTGATGTAATCACAAGGGATGAGGGAAACTTGAGTTCACCTCGGTCCGGCTGTGCGATTAAGGAATGGGTGTCTTCTTTCATTTTCGTCTCACTTCCGGTAACAACCAATTGTCCTCGGCAACTTTCACACTTTAAAACTTTCATTGTAGCATGCCCACAATTCCCGCCAACATAACCAATAACTGGCACTCGTTCTCTGAGTGCATCAAGGTCAGCGTCTACATCTTGAACACTAAAGGAGGTTCCTACATCTCTGACACAGTTTGTCTCTTCAATGTTTCTGAAGTAATCAGTGCTCATCTTTGGCAGGGCGTTTTGAAGGCGAATCCTGCCCTCTGTCTCACAAAGCTGTCGAACAGATATGTGCTACTGCCCACCAGCCATTTGCCGGTACTGTTGAAAACGACTCTCGAGAGGATCCGTTTGAACTTTCCCTAGTAGGACGTACTTAAAATGAAGTTCATTCTGCAGTACTTTGCCAATGCAAGTAAGGATTGAGCAGATAGCCTTAGGGCACTCAATGTGTCCTGAGTAAGGACCCCAGTGTCATGCCCATAAAATTCCAAGACATCAAGCCAAGTAATGAAACCATTCAGAAAAGCTACTTTTGGGTCATCTGTACTGCAAGACATGGATTCTTCGTAAACAGTACGATGATGGAAGCCTTTATTTGGCGTTTTTACGTCGACAATACTCCACCAGCGAAGAACGATTTTGTTGAAATCTGCTGTTGCTGCCGCATGTTGAAAATTAGCTTCACCAATGCGATGTGCCAGGGCTGTGGCTACGTGCGGATTAAAAACCTGCAGTACCAGCTTCACATTTTGCCGTTCCAAGTTGCTTGGATTAAGTACCTTGGATGTCAAGCCATACCGAGACTTTATCAGTAGAGATGTAAACCTCTCAAATTCTTAAATGAGGCAGTTATTTTGCATTCAGGACGAACATCATTGTTTGAAAGCGCAAAGCGTGGGTAGAAAAGCAAGTCCCCGCATTTTTCTGATTCAGCCAATTGTTTCTGATACACTTCAAAAGATGTACAGCATCTACCACATAAAATAATGGCCGAGCTGAATCTGTCGGATGTGGATAAATATGACGAAGCATTGGCTTTGGCAGAAACATCATTACCTTTCTGTTCACGGAGTTATTGTCACAAACAACGGCTATGACCCTCTACCCAATCTCTTCTAAGCGTATGACCACCTTCTTCAGTATGGCATGAAGTTGGTCGCCCTGTATGGTTTTTACCGGAAGAATGTGTGCTACCTCCTTGAACGAGCTCAGCAGACTTTGTATCATAAGCATGTGTACAGATGTGGCTGCCTCGCCGGAATTCACTGCAGCACCACATATGCTGCCCTCCTTATAATCAAAACAAGGCTTGATATGAATTTCCTCAAGCATCAACGTCACTGTCTTTTCTTGTGGCTGCAGATGTGTAAATCTCTGGAAACATACTGAAGAAAAGTTGCATCACAAGAATCAATTTCTGGGCACATTTGTACAGATGAGCACACTTTCCTAATAGTGCTCGGATGGGGCAAGGCTATAGTGTACTTGTTTTTCTCAAATACTTGCCTGCATGCGGCGATATTGTGTGGAGAATGCTTGCAAACACCGTTACCTGTGTGCTGTACTGAATTTGGTCTGCAGAGAGCAGTGTTAGCTGTACCTTTATAAATTTCACAGCGCCTTTCTTGTTTTCATTAATGCTTGCTTCCAATTTGTCTAGAAGAGAATTTACGGCAAGCGACAGGTGGCGAGAACTACAACGCTCGCCAGACTCGTCAGACAGCATGCACAGGTCGTTCAAAATTTCCAACAAGGAGCTCACTTTGCAAACGGAGTCTGGTACAACAGCGCTACCAAGATTCTTGATCGCGGATCCTTGGTAGCAGGCTGAGACTTGGAGGTTTTCGAACGCTGTCAATGACGCCTTCAACCAAGGTTCACGATCGTTGGTGATGTTCAAAAACATCATACACTTTTCTTCATGAATCACAGTCCACTGCACTGACACTGAGGCCACTTGCAGGGGCGTCTTTAGTTCTTCGAGTGACGAAAATTAGCCTCTCTCCTGCTCCGCTTCATATGACGCCAGTGATCCTTTGACCGCACGGTCGAGTTGGGAAGCTTCTAGTCGGCTCCTCTTAGCATCTGGTGCTTCTCACTTCCTGTTGTCTGGTGCTGAAAGGCACGAAGGGCAGTTGGGAAATACGGTAGGCACCGATCCACGGCGCAACCGCGGTACTGGCAATCGAACTGTAAGAACATTTGCTGTTCTTGGATCCGTGTACGATGTCGTCGTCTCGGTGCATGAAGCGTCGAAATGATTGGCGCAAACCTGTACAAACGTACAAACTTTCCGTAAACATATCAGAATCCACTTATTAAAATAGCCCAATGCTAGCCCCTTTGTCTATAAGAGTTTTAGCAGCAAAGAAATGTGGCCACAATCAATCTATCTGGGCTTCGGAAGTATCGCAATAAACGTGCCGATTAAGTAAAAGCAGCCAGGAGCAGATAACAGTACCGTAAACATTACTTACCTTAGTGTACGAAATGGGCACGAAGTCCTTCCTCTACATGCAATGCATTCTGGCCCTGGTGATGATTTGGTTACGCATCCATCTTTTGAGAAAGAACAAGTGAAGATGTCGCAATCATTGTATGAAGCGTAAGCTTCAAAGTTACACTAAATTCACAAACAGCAACATGCAGAGCAAAGTTTGTCCAGCGTGTTACTTTCTTGCGTTTTTTTTTACGTTCAAGGTTAGTTCCCCACGATCTGTACCAGAAGGTCGTGTTTCTATCCGTTTTGCATTCGTCGGTTTCACAGTGAGGGCAAATTGAACTTGACTTACGTTCAATTATTTTCAGTTTCTAACCCGGTTTCTCAGCTGTCAACAACAAGGTAATATAGCTAAGCGGATGCCGCCGCCTCAAAACACAAGCGGCAAAATTTGCTGTCGTGTCCACCCACCACTTACATCCACCTGCCACCTATCTCTACTCGCCCACACCCACTCACTCACACTCATCTCCACTCACACTGACCTCCATTCACTCACTGTCACACCAATGACCCCTCCCACGTACTCACACTCATGTTCATGACTTTAGGCTGGCCTTAGGTGGGCTCGGTCTTTGAGGATCGGGCTAGGGCCGTGCAGTGAACTTGTCTCAATATGCCGTCTCTAGCCATCGCCTCTTTGGTCGGTTTAAAAACGTTATATGGAAGAAAATGGTGCCGCGCTGTTAACAGTGCCGTGGAGGATTGGGGTCTTCGTTTCCCCCGTCGCAGTCCGGGTGTCCAGCTGACGCAGCCCAGCGTCGGAGTAAGTTTGCACTGAGCGAGGATGGAGAGAGATGTATCCTTCTTTTCCCGAGACAAAGGCGAGACTCGGCGACCTCAGCTTGTCGGCAGCCGGCGCCTAGCAATCGCGAGGAGGACGGCTTTGGTGCCCGTTCACGGGTCTCGCGTGCCACGGCCTGTGCGGGTTGCTAATGCACGACCACAAGAAGCACCAATCCGAGCTTTCGTACCGATTCGAATGCAGCAAACTTTTTTGTTATTTGAATGAATGGATGAACTTTATTTCCTCGTCATAGCGAGTGGAGACTGGGACTAAAGGTACCAATGACCTGACGAAAGGTCCCAGCCCCTATTTGCGCCAATGCGTTAGTGGCCCCGTTCTCCGGAAAATCCAGCGTCGGTGTCGATGGTGTTAGCATCGGTATTCTGAGCGAAAAATCACGGGCATGGCTCTGGCAGGTGGTCCCCAGAGAGAAACCTAGGCGGCAGGAGGGCCACCTAGGTTCCGTGACCTTATGGCGTCCTCACTACCTGCCCATCGGGCAGTGAGCAGACCGGCCAACGTGGCAGGCGGCAATTAAATTATTGATTGGACACCATTATTGATTCGTCACCGTTATCAAAACGCAGAGTTGGAGCACTTCGGGAGCAACGTTTTCTGCTGTTTTCGGAGCAACTGTATTCCAAACGCAGATCTGAGCCACGGATCGCGTCTTCCAATCGTAGACAGGGAGCGGTTGCCGAGCCGAGATTGCTCCGTGGAGCAGTCGGAAGTGCTCCGCCGGAATCGGCGGAGTCTGCCGGAAGCTGCGTGACGTTGTTTTTCAGCGGCGCCCTCCATTTCCGGCGGCTTGTCGCGTCTGCCGCGCCGGCTGCTCTCCGCGCTCCGTAGCAGACGATCAGCTTCGCCCGCCGCTATGGACTCAAAAGTGAATCACTCGAAAAGCGCGGGCGAGCACAAGGAATGACGGGTACTTCCTCCAGCAGGTCGCAAGCGCCACCTACATACTCTGGCCAGAGCAAGTGTACTCCAATCGCAATTTCAGGTAACGCGCTCTCCGCCGGATTCAGGCGCTCTGTCACAGAGCGTGCAGACCGCTCCGGGCCTGCGATTGGAATTCACCGCAAGATTTTTGCCTCCTAATATTCGAAGAGTGCCCCCATTGAAAGTTACGCTATACCCTAACATGCAATAACGATTTCAGAACGACGACGCGATTCGTATCACGAATGCTCGGAGCCAAGGACACGGGACTAGAGCAGGCAATAGGTTAGCAGTACATATTCGATCGTTTGTAATTATAACAGAGAAATTCACATACCTGAGATCAGGCACAGGTTAAATCATCGGCTATTCAATTTAGAACACTGCAGCTTTTTGGATGTATTATAACTGCCTTTATTTTGTAGCTTTCTCATTAATCCATGCACACTTTAGTTGTCATCTATAAACGTTGGTTGTCCCGGTCAAGTAAACAGGCCTCCTTGTTGTCTGCCCACTTATTTTGTTATTGCAAAAGACACTTATCTATTCATCGACATAAGAAGAGTGTGTCTGAATTGTGCATCTATTAAACATTCCATATATTAGCACACTGCTGTAGAATACAGACCCAAATACACGAGAAAATTATTACATTCCCAGTAATTTGGAAAATGTAAAATCAGTTGTAACTGCAGCAGTTGTGTATTTCACAGAAGAGTGACTGTGCAACAGTACTTATTTCTCTCAGTAATGTTGTTCGGTCCGTTAGAAAAGCCAAAATTGAAATAGCACAGTGTGGTGACAATGAAAGGGGCTAAGCCATCTATCACTGCGCTGAAATGCATCGCTTTGTCTTTTGCACAGTGACAGCGGGTGACCAGTTTTATTTTAGCAGTTATTCCTTAGCTCATATTTGCAATGAGAATTGCACAAGCTGGAATGCCGCAGTGCAAAAAAGCCTGGAGAGTTGTGCTCAGAGCCAGTCAATGGTGACACAAGCAGAAACAAGCTGGCATGTTGTCTGTACAACTCCAAAAAATTCCGAAAGTGCCCATGTGAGTGAAAACAAAGTGTTTGCTTAGTACTTAGTAAAAAGCCATTCATGCCTTTTACCTTCAGTGTAAACATAACATGATGTGGGAGTAGGTAAAATGGCTTACCTCTGGACGACTCCTGGTTAAGGTTGGGAAAGAATACTTCATATAGTCAGGGAAATAGGATGCACTGACCGTGCATAGTGGTTATCTCAAGCAGAATTTGTAGAAATATATTTACAAGGTCAAAGTTGTGTTGTCGCAAAATACTATGAAATAAAAAATCAGCATTTAAGTGTGTGAAAGAAATACATGCATATATCCTCCATATTGCTTTACAGTAATATTTAAGACTTTTTCTGACCAGAAAAAAAAGTGAAGGATTGTAACAGTGATTCTGGTTCCAAAAACAGCAGATAATTGTGAGCATTGTCTGCACCACTTGTCATGTATAAAATTTTGGAACGTGCTAGCGGTTGTTATTACCAACATCTTCTGCTAAGTATACCTGATTTCATTGCGGGTTTGGTTTTCAAACTGTCATAGTTTCCTTTAGGCATACCTAGCTTATGCTAAAATGACTTCGTCGTTAACTTGACTGCTTGAACATCTTTGCCTAGGCTATGCCTACTTTTCGGCTTCATACAGGGAGTCTGTGTGAATTTAAACAGTCCTAGATGGGCTATATGTATTAGGCAAACAACTGTCTTCTTTTGTTGCCTTTTTTTTCAAAATAATGCACCAAAATGATAATACTTCTTATGGTCTTCCATGAAAACCCGTGTTACTAATGTAAGGAAAACAGCAACTCTGTAAATAAATTAATATTGAGTACAGGTTTGTGCCTTTCTATGCGTTTCACTGCCGTCAATGTAAGAAAATCACATTCATCCACAAAATTCACAGCGGCTGTAATCTGACACCATTCATGACGACAGAACTGTATATGAAATTTAGCTTTATTATAGAGAAGGAAGCGTCCTTTTATAAATACTGTAAATGCTGACCCCGTAACATACTCGGCTGGCCCATTCAGATGAGGATAAGGATCAAATGAGCACATGCACATAAAAGTCGCATGCGTAAACAATGAAAATACTGACACATATCAGCTCGTAATGGAGACGGGTATGACTGACAGTAAAAACTATTAGCGCAGTCCTATTAAAATTGGCAAATAGGAAATTCGCAAGCACGCAGACAGTTGTTCTGGTGGGTAGGAATGTTGATATTGATAATGGGATGGCAGACCATATGGCAATCAATGAAGACTAGTTAAATAAAATACTGAAGGAAGGTCATTAATGAATGTAAGAAAAAGGGAAGGGTCAAGTACGATATCTTTGGGGTTGCCCGAGATTCCAAAAAAGAAAGGCAGGATGAGCAAGAGTCAGCATGGCCCAACTGCTGTTAACTGGCTAGGATCACTTAATTCCTGCTCAGAACAGTATGATGCAAGGCATTATTCTATAA
Organism: Amblyomma americanum; assembly: GCA_030143305.2. Taxonomy (NCBI): domain Eukaryota; kingdom Metazoa; phylum Arthropoda; class Arachnida; order Ixodida; family Ixodidae; genus Amblyomma; species Amblyomma americanum. Next base: position 30,039 of record JARKHS020023060.1, on the reverse strand, counting down.
AAGATTTTATCGCATGATTTCTCAAAGAGACTAAGGTGCAAGTGTATGTCACGGAGAACGAAAAGCTGGCTATTACAGGAATGCTTTTCAAAAAGCTTACTGGTTTGGAACGAACAATTTAATGGGCCACAACAATTTAGCAGTGTGAGAGTACATAGTGTTTTTCACGTTAGGAACCCATGCTAGTCATAGAAATTGTGCAATGATTTGGTGCTTGTGGTATTATCAGAACTAAATGATTTAACACATTCTGCTGTACACAGCCATGCCTCGTTAATATCCACCCTGTAATATGATGGCTTAATTTATGGGCAGTTTTCCTGCGGATTGAACTTTATCAAAGCATGCATTCCTTAACATGGAAACTTGCTGTTTGGACAACTGACAGGGTTTAAATGCAGAAAGTCTATTGGGACCCGCATATTTTTGTCGTGTAATATGGACTGCAATACGTACGTCTGGACTGTGGTAACCAGATATAACACAGCGCAAGGACTGTTAGAACTATTTGGCGACAAATACAGACTGAATCATATGGCTGTTGCACCCTGGAATTGCACCACTTGCAGCATAGCGTGCAGTTTTTGTTAAACCTTGAACTGGCAAGCACGCCGACTATCTCCGCTTGCACTTTCTGACTGGCAAAGCACTTCTCTTTCTGGTGTCAAAATCATTGGCACTGAAAGGCTCGGCGACTCATTTTCTGGCGCACTTTTTTCCCTGCCACAATTAATTAAGCCGCTCGCTTACTGTATAACCTCGAGCTTTGTAATAATCTCACAGATGTATACTTGCAACACCAATTTAATGTTTTTTTTTAAGAGAGCACACGGCAAGAAGAAAAAAACTGCTCGGATTAAAGCATGTCGGGCACAAGGAGAACTCAGCACAGGTGCAGAGCAGGGAATCTGCAAATACAATCCAAGCAGTAAGGAAATGGGTTGAAATTAAATGCGATCTCAACCTAAACAGGTCGATGGCTGCACCGGCACAGTACGACTTTCAGAAACGGCTCAATGTTAGCATTGCAGGACCAACCACAGTGCAATAGCGCATAGCACATTTTGAAAAATCAAAATAAACCTTGTTAACGTGGTTTTGGCAATATGGACAAATGTGGCCCTGTCACGAGCATACGACAAAGGTGAACAGATGTGTATCCACAGAAAACTATAGCTCATCATTGTGGAAGGTGCAAACAAGCATCTTCATTCAAGCAAACAAATTTAGAAATGCAGAAAATGTAAAGAACGCGAAGGAAATCTAGGAAGCGTTCTACATTTCTGAAAAATACATTTTCATAGGCCCACCATCGACTTCATTGCAGGCAATCACAGGGAAATGAACGCAGCGTATGCAATTGTGCATGTGCATTAATGACATATGCTTCTAAAGGTTTCGAGAATGTCTCACACAAGCTAGTACAGCTTGCTTAGGAAGCGCTAGTTAACAACTGTTCGACACCAATAAAGCCAATTTGTTGAGCACTTCGGCGACAGCAGTGTATTGAAAGCAAGAATAAATATGGGACCAGGTGCTGATTCAAAGAGTACAGTTTCTGTCCCAGTTGTCATGGCTCACGGAGCACTTCGAGATCGCTGCATTTTACCAATAGCCTTGGGAACCACGATAATGCACTCAGTATTGCAAGCATTTGTCTAAAATCCAACTTCACTACACCCTGCTAAGCAAAAAACAAAACCGTAATCACAGCAGTTTACTGAAAATGCTTTGAATTTTTAATCACAATCTGCTATTATGCATAACTCTGTGTGTAAAATTGTGATCCGGAACCAGTGTTCATATTAAAAAGCCGCTAATTGTATATGGGCTGCTTGCTTTGAGAAGCGTAAGCATCTGCTGTGCTCTTTTTTTTTGTCGTTTTTGGCTTCAGATATAATGACGTGCTCAAGAAATAGAGCTGCACTAGTGGGCCCATATTAGAGACTTCTGCATTGTGAAACACCGGTTAGCTAGTTTTGACAATGGTTTTTGTTCGTACATAAGTGTTCCTGATCTGGTGATATGTTACAACCCAAACTAAACACTACTGCTTTGGTTCAGACCATGATCACATGCAGGAGAAATTGGTTTCATTCGATTTGTCACGCAAATATTTATTGTGGATATGGGCCCGCGCAGCCGGAAGGAAATAAAGACGCTCCAGATGTGACAGTTGTCATGCACACCGATGTTTCCACACATATTTCACAGTGCCAGTGGCATGCCATCGCAATCCGGCCACCCGTAGTCGCAAATTGCACTTTATGGAGCACAATGCCGCAGATTGCTGACGACGCGTCTGTAGTCCCGGTAGAAAACAGCCCAACGGCTGTGCAGCCGAGGTCGTTTCGCATACGCTAAACACAAGTTTCGGAATGGTCTCGTCGCACTCACGGCGGTGGTCTAACACAGTACACACGAACTACAATCAATATCGGTGATGGCTACGTCGCAGCACAACGACTTGTGCTCGCGATCACTGCAACGAATGCGACTCGCTGCAGAGCTCGAAGTTCATTTCGTCACGTCACACTCA
>JARKHS020023060.1:0-25000 GCA_030143305.2 Amblyomma americanum | reverse complement strand
AGCCATGTTTTTACCCAAAAAGCCTATTGTCGGAAATTTTTGAAAGTGTTTTCTGAAACACCCGATATATCGTCTCGGGTTCCGCGCAGAGCGGACACGTTGGCAAGACCGCCAGACCAGACCTATATTGGTAGAACATTAATTAATTGACGCGCGCGACAATGTGGACGCGCGAAAGAAAGCTCCAGCTTGCGTGATCGCCATCCCTTACTGCACCACGGGTAGAGAAGATGCCGGAAGTCAGTAGAGGAGGTAACTGCTGGTGCTGCGAATTCTTCCAATAGCGAAACCTTCGAAACCTGGCAGCTGTAAGATATGCGGAGGTTTGAAGGAGACATGTGACGGGGCCTTGAACAGGCCTTCGCCAGAGCATCAGCAACCTCACTAAATGAATTCCTCTGTGCCATAGCACCCAAACAAACCGTAATCAACACACGTGCGGTGGTACCAAGCATTTGAGTAAGCGGAGAGCCTGTGATTCCGCAGACGCTCTGAGTGAGGAACACAAGGATAAAGAATCCGCCATAATCATAACAGAAGACGAAGGGCTGCTTAAGCTGCAGAACGCCAGGACTACCGCTAAAAATTCAGGCCAAATAAATAGGGGTGAAGTCAGGTAGGCGGAGTGAAAATGGCCAATCAAGAGATAGAGAGAAAATACCCATCCCGGCCTTTTCTTCAGATTGGAAAGTGTCTGTCGCAATGAGAACATGAGAGGGAAGGCACATCAAACAACCTTGTAATAAGCTTTTGAGCAAATGGAAGGGCGTATATTCTGCATGGTTTGGAAAGATGTCATCAAAGACAATCTCAACAGATGCAGAATTGGCACATACCTGAACGATGTCCGAAATGCAGAGTTTAAGGAGAGATTGCACAAAACAAATTTGTGGAGCATGGAACCGAGACCAGCTTTCGTTGAAAAATGTCCTAGGCTGACGAAGAAAGATTTTTTGAGGCATGAAGCGACGAATTGCACATTTTTACAGACGTTTGGACGGTTAAAGGTGCACTAAAGAGGAATCTTAACTCCTCTTCTTACCGCAGGAGCTCTATCCACACGTTCCGGGCATTCTTAGAATTGTTTTACTGTGCGGCCGATTGCCCTAATTAAATCGGATTAAACGTCCCGGCTCTCGCCTTTCCTTTAACTCCACGCGGTAGGTAGGCGGAGTCAACCAATGCGTGGAGTGTCTTTCAGCCAGTCCAGTGGCGGCTTCACTTTCGCTTTTATTTTGCTTTTTTGGTTTCAGTGAATAAACAGTTTCAGTCAGAGACAATATAGCCGCAAATTAGGCCCGCGGAAATAAAAATACACGTGAACTCTTTGTTTTACGTATCACCCCGCCGATGGCAGAGCGGCAAGCCGCTACCGGACTGGCTGACGCGTCGGTTGACTCCCCCTACTTACCGTGTTGAGTTCAAAAAAAAAAGAAAGAAAGACGGGAGCCGGGACGTTTAATCGGATTTAATTAGGGCAGTCGGCCGCACGGGAAAATAATTCGAAGTTTCTAAGACTTCCCGGAACGTATAGATAGAGTACACGGGCTAAAAAGACGAGTTCAGATTTATCTTTAGTGCACTTCAAGAGCCTAAATCTTGAAGGCAATGATGGAATCCGCGTCTCCAGGGGCAAAACGGAATTAGCCACACATTTTGGAAGGCCCAGACACAGGCGCAACGCCTCCCGCTCCAAGAGAAGAAGGGGGTGAAGTTTATACGCAGGCGGCAGGCGTTCCAGAGAAAAAGACACAGCCGAACTGTAATACTGGACGGACAAACATTTTATAAATCATCAGAAGCGAGTGCCTTCTTATACCGGAACGAATGTCGCCCAGCCCGCGCAGCACGCCGACCGCTCTGATTTCTTTCACAGCGATAAGCTCTATGTGGGCCCGCCAGGAATGTGACGGATCGTAAGTTACTCGGACGTACTTGACACTTCCCACTTGAGGAATTACATGGCACCGATATACAATAGAGGAAATAACTAGATAATAGGGCAGAAAAAGTAATAACGCGCATTTATTTACCTTTATCTACAAGGTATCAGGTTAATGTCGCCTAACCTTTGGTCCAGGACACTGAGGCGATGCCAGCTGCATACAATTAGGTTGTCACCTAATGACTGCAGGGAATACTGCTAAGTAAGATGTTCAGAAGAGCACGGGAGAGGACCGCACCGTGGGGCACTCCTTTCACCTGTCGAAATCTGCCAGAGAAAACACAGTTCTGGAAGGAGTAAAATTTTCGTCAGCAAGAAATTTAGAAACCCATGCCATAAAATAGCTCGGAAGTCCCACAGCCTGTAAACTTCGCAACAGCGATCAGTGCTCAACGCTGTCATAAGCCTTCGGCACATCAAGAGTAACAAGCGCAGCATATTGCTTTCGGTGACGAGCTAATAGCATGCGGCTCTTCAGGTCGTGAAAGACACGAGAGCGCAAAAATGGCAACACTGACGAGTAAGGGAACACGATGAGCGCTGCACTTTCAACAGGATTTATTCAAGGAAGAGCATTTATATAGCCCCTGCCCATAACCATGCTCTTAATCGCAGTTGGCCAACAATCACCTCTCACAGATGTGCATCAAGAAACCGCATTTCACTGTGGCGAAGAACAACTGACGTGTCACTGATGCAATGATCACCTCGCTTCTTGATATAGAAGGCTTCCACGAGCTCAAGTTCTGTCTTATCTCGGCTTTTAAAGAGAACTTTGCATTCCGATAGTCGAGGCTTGCAGGCTATACGCTTCTCTTTCGAGCAGGCTTGGCAGTGGTCAGGCAGATGGGCACCTTTCTTGTTTAATGAATTCTTGCGTTCAAGCAGGCGCTCATTAAGACAGCGTCCGGTTTGTCAAACGTACAACTTGCCGCATGTAAGCGGGAACTCGTAAACCACACCTTTCTTGCAACCAACATGTGGAGTTCGGTGTCTGATGGCGCACTCTTGCACTTTTTTTCTCCCAATGCGAGAACACATTCAGGTGAGTTTTCGATGCGCTGAAAATACCACGTCGACGCCGTATTTATTGGCCACCTTCTTGAGGTTATGAGATGTGAGGCGTACGTAAGGTACAACTTCCGGCCTTGCCAGCTTTTTTCTTGAGGTCGGTTGTTTTCCTTGCTGCCCTTCAGCTTTTTCAGCAAGGTCTGCGTCACGGAGAGAACCAGGCAAGTCGGGAAGCCTGCTTTCTGCAGCCTGGACACATGGGATGCAACGCTGGCGTGCATGGCATGGTGGCAGGACTTCTTTAGTGCGGACGCTAAGCACTGGGAAGCGATAGCCCTCTCAGCAGTCTTTGAATGGTTCGAATGACATGGCAACAAATCTTTCTTGGCGCGTGGACAGTATCTCCAGCAAACATATGAAGAGGGAAAGGTTAGGGTGAGATCTACAAACTGTAATTGGTTATTACCGCTAGACAGTTCGTGAGTGAAGGTGAGGCCCATGCTGTTCCGACCAAAAGTACCTAAAACGTCAGCTACTGCTTCGTCAAAACTAAAATCGCTCTCAGCCAAAAGGACCAGGTAATCGTTTACATATCTAAATACGTGCCATGGACTATACAATCCGTGTCAAGTGCTTCACTCAAGGAGCGGTCAATTTCGGATAAAAATATATTACAAAGAACCGGGGCGACACACGAGCCAATGCAAATGCCCTTTTTTGTAGATACGTTTGGTCATTAAAATCAATAAAAGTGGCCTTGAGGTAAAACTCAAGTAATGACATGAAGTTCTTCACATTCAAACCGGTAGCGCTTTGAAAAGCCGTGGCTCTATTTCTATCTATGCAATCACGCTACGCAGAGAATAGATGTCCATGTGGAACACAGTAGAAAAGATCTTTTACATCACTTGAAATACCAGACCTTATGTTCCTATTAGTCTGAAGGAAGGCTATCACATCATCAGAGTTCTTTGTTGCAAATGGGTCTTCTACTTCCAGAGTCTTCAGGTGCTTGAGCAAAAATAGACTGATTTGCCGTTGCCAGGTTTCCTTTTCGCCTTCTACAGTCCGGAAAGGTATTTCCCACTTGTGTGTTTTCGCGGCGAAAAAAAACCGAAAGGCTGTTCTTTTCAGACTTGCTGACGGCACTAGCTGGTTTATGCAGCTGCAGTTCCTAACAAAACGACACTGCACCTTTTTTTCATTTGCGTCGTTTTCACTTTCACGGACCTGAAATTCTTCTTGACTGCTTCTATTGCCTTTTCGTTGTATAAACCGGACGGTATTATAACAAAACCACCTTCTTTGTCTGCCTGCATGAGCTGCAGATCATTCGCTCTAAAGCATGACAAGACCTTCGCTGTGGGATCAGCTCGATGGCTGGGAGGGTTTGGGTTCCTGACTGACCTGGTGAGAGTGTCAAAAAGGTGCAGTGTTGTTTTGTCGAATACGCAACAACAATCCGAGTTGCAAGTACTTCAGAGCACACCATATTGAACATCTATCGCGAATTGGTAACGCGTGAACCGGGATACATTCATTTCCTAGCTTACCGCATTCTTCAAAACAGTGACTATCCCGGGCCCCGCGCTCCCCGAACGATAGCATGGGCTCCCGGTCATCTAGGACTCGAAGGCAATGAAATGGCAGATGCCTCCGCCCGCGCGCTCACTCTCCGTGTAACAACGCCTTCTAACCCTACCGCAGCGGATCCCGATCCCAAGCCCGTCTTTACCTTTAAGGAAATAACACAACTTTACCAATCTAAACATTCAATCTTTCCCAAGCCATGCAAGGACCTCACTAAGACGGAGGAACACATTCTCCTCCGTCTCTTCACCAAAACTCTGCTGTGCCCGGCAGTTCTGAAATTCTTTGATCCCGCTTGCACGGGAAAATGCCCACACTGTGAGGAGAAGTCCTCGGATATCTACCACATGGTGTGGGCATGCCAGTCAACCCCGAACCTAGACCCCAAACCCAACCCCGCCCCGGAGGACTGGGAGGCAGCCCTGCTCAACTGCTCCGACCTAACGAGCCAAAAGGCCCTAGTCGTCCGAGCCCGAGCAGCCCTGGAGGCCAATGGGCTCCTGTAACGAGGAGCCCACCTAGTGTTTGTAAGGGAGGGTCCCTTCAGGGCCCTCTCATACTTCCTCCATATATATTCCCAATAAAGTTTTCTCTCTCTCTCTCTCTCTCTCTCCCTGACTGCCGAAGAAGAACGCTATCGCGTGCAGGTTCGAACGAAACAACAGAGTTCAGGCAAAACAAAATGAAGCCGTATTTATAATTAAAAGGAAAAGGGCCGATGCGAAACGAAAACAATAATAACACAAACACAACACGCGTACAATACCACAGAATAAAGGAAAGAGTTTACCAGGTACTGAGCTTCCCAGGTGCAGAGGGGATGCCTTGCAGACAGGGCGGATACGGGTGGATGTAGTGCGGCGCGTCGCTGGTGTTGCGTCGAAGGAAGCGGCGGAAGGAAGCCAGGTGGTAGTATTGGCGGAGGGGAAGACAGGGAGACGCCGGTGGTCTCCCGTCAGCAGCCCCAGGCCGAAGAATTTGGCAGCACGGGAAAACAAAAACCTAGCCAGGTCCGTCGACGGCGTCACGAAACGCCGGAGGCTTAAAGCAGGCTACCCAAGAGTGTCTTTCGACAGCACAGACCCTCAGTCCATCGGCTGCTACCACCACACTTGCAAAGAACTGCAGGAGGCTTGCGTCGGTGAACCAAGGGAGGTCCACGGCAGCACGGACCCCACGTCCAACGGCTGCCACCTCCACGCTTGAATGACACGATCTATGCAGCGCTGTCTCGCTTCACACCTCTGGTTTCTGACGCGTCAGCTCTGCGCTACTCGTTCTCGCCACGCTCGTCGTCGCCGTCGCCTCGTACGCACCATTCGCACGCGCACACGCGCAACGCTGGGCTGGCACGCACAGCGCCCCGCTGTCCGACGCACCACTGTCGACGCACCGCGTTCACAAATCCGCTGATGATTTCGTGTGCACATCACAGCATCCTAGCCTGAAACCTATTTGGCAGAGGTTCAACAACCCATTCTCTGAAATGATTGACGTTATTCGGCCATGCAACACCCTTTCAATTCACTTTACGAGATTCGAAGTTAAAGAAATCGGATTTATATTGTCAAACACGTAACAGCCTCCCTGCTTTTTAAGTACATGTATAACCTTCGCTAGACGCCACTCATTTGGAATCCATGGCCCTTTAAGAGAGCAATTTATAACCGCCAGTAACACCGTGCGGAGATTCCCCTAACAAAGTTTTAATCATACAAGGAGTGACACCATCAGGGCCAGGGCCCAGCGGTGGAAGGCGGGACACAGTTTGTGAGAGCTAAGTGATTGTTACCCCTTCGAAATCGCTCAAAACATTTCACACGCGCGGCTTGAAAGTAGTAGCCCATGTATATGTGTATAATGGTTTTTGTGTGCCCGTGCCCTGAGAACTTCCTTCTTGTACAGACGCTCGCCGGCCCAATGCGACCAGCGGGCGCAGTCGGCTGCTGTCCGGCCAACACAAGAAAAAGGGGCGTGACGTTCCGAGAAAGAAGGCAAGGAGGCCCGGGTAGTCGGCAATGTCGACCAGCTCGCGGACCCCTCGCAAGACAGGGACACTGCACAATGTGGACAGGTGAGGGAGGCTAAATCCCCCATTTATGTAGGAAGCCTGAGCAGAGCGCGTGCTACAGTATTTGTCTTTTATTCACGAAGAGAAAATTTTATTTACATATGTACACATGCCAAGGTTACCGGATACATCGACATTCCCAAGTAGACATGACGCTAAGCATGTAAGGCGAGCTTTTAGATTGGAAAAAAATTTATTTATTTACATATATACACATGCCAACGTTACCGGATAAATTGACATTCACAAGTAGACATGACGCTTACCGGATACATTGACATTCACAAGTAGACAGGACGCTAAGCATGTAAGGCGAGCCAGTTTAAGAGGTACCATAAGCATCTTTGAGCAACTAACAGGAATTGCTTGTGAGCGATTTAAGAAGGGATAGTATACCTATTCACAGAAGAGTGAAACAGCAATAATCTGACACGGAAAAAAAAACCTTAGCACCAGTTTGGTCTAAAGACCAGAAGAAGACGATCGTTGTTGACAGAAATGAATGGGCACGACCACTGCAGGAGAAACTCTTCCTCTCCCAAGAAAAGGAGTTCCTCTGACAAGAAACTGATAAGCTCCCTTCGAAAACGGCCAAGTATTCGCCACACTGCGCGGCGTCGAAAGCCACCAGCGACCGCGGTGCATCGATTGCGCCATAAACTAAATATGCCCGCAACAATTAACAGGCGAGCAAAACGGCCGCTTGAGACAAAGCTCGAAATGCCCTGCCCACAGAGTCCTGCATGAACCGCGCGCTAAAAGACACGTGCTACCTCGCAGGTGACTGTAGCGTGGCGATTAGATTCCGGAAGCGGGCAATTCGGACAGGTACTGGAGCGTAAAACACCCCACCGCTCTAGCCGATCACAAGTAGGCAGCACTGCCCAACCAAGTTTTCAAACTCGCGTTGATAGTCTAGGAGAGGCGTCAACGCTATGCGCCCATTGAACGTAGCGCATCGGTGAGCGGCGAGCCGCCGGCACAACAGGCAACAACAGCGAGCCCATAACGTCCACCACACAATCTGCAACGATGTTGACATCAGGTGCCACTGCGCTTACATGTCTGAAAAAGGCCACTCACGTAGCATAGAAAGCGGTAGGCTGCTCTGATTGATGTCCATGATTAACCGGGGCCGAGGGATTCAAAAAGCGCACAGAAGGACCCAAAAAGTACCGCGCTAGTGTTCGCGCCGGAGACGCGTCCCCAGCAGGATACGCAAAATGCACTTCAAAGCTAACAACGAGGACGTGATGGACAAAGTTGGAAAGGCAAAACCACTTCTCTTCCGTGGTTGTCCAAGAGCAGCACGAGCCGCAAGCTCAGTTCTGCCTGACCAAAAAAAGAGAAAAACTAGTCTGCACCCGCCTTATGACGCGCAGGGGTGGTTTAACAATGTGGCAAAGGTACCAGATGGCACCAAGAGCGACCGACTGAACCAGGTAGCGCCTCTCAAGCAGAGGCAGTTCATATGTCTGCGCCCTCCGCACATGAACTGTAATGCCCTCTACGACCGAAGACCACATACCATCCCCTATTCCAGCACAGTCGTAGGTCACGCCTAAAATGCGCATCTGCGCACACCACTGCAAAGGTATCGCACATGTATTACGTCTCTGAGGAGACCCCACAAAAAAGTAATGACTCTTCGAAAAATTAAGAGCAGCCCCCGACAAGGAGACGTACTAACCAAAAACGTTTAAAGCTTCGAGCAGGCTGCGTTCATCAGCTAAGTAGAGTGGGATGTCATCTTCATAAGCAGTGACGCGTACTCCCTCACTGCCTGGCAACGTCAGATCTCTAATAAGAGAGTGGTGATTGACTGCCAGGATTAAAGGCTCTAATGATAATGCTAAGGCCTCCCACTGGCGCCGACTGCAGACCCGAACTGCTCCGTACCCTATTCTCCTTCATGCCCGCTACCCCGATCAATTCCTTTCTTCTTGTAAGTTCTGCGGGAAATCGGGAGACTTCCTTCATGTCCTCCTCACATGTCCTGCCTTCCCACTACCTCCATCCCCAACCACGGTGGAGTCATACTGAGAGACTCTCCTGGCCAGCTCCGCTGCTGCTGACCAGCGCCGGATAATTACCGACGCCCTGAAGCGAATAGTCCTCCAAGGCGGCTGTCCTTTTCCCTTTAAGGGCAGCCTCCTAAGGGTTGCCTCGTGCCAAGTTAGGGGGTTTGCCCCTCCCCTTGTATATGGCAATAAATGTTTCCGCCGCCACCACCTAATGCTAAGACAAACAAAAGCGGGGAGAGCGGACAACCTTGACGGACGCCGCGGCCAACATCAAATGCGATACTTTCCCAGCCATCTAGGAACAGAGTGCTTGAAATATCTCTGTACATCCCTTTAATGAGAAGCACGAGAGAAGGTCGGTAACCGAAAGCATCCAGCGTACCGTAAATATGCTCATGCTCTAAAAAGTCAAACGCCTTCTCTTGGTCTAGGGAAACAAGAAGACCCTGTGCGCGCCGCTTTACAGTATAGACTAGAATATCTCACGTTACAGAAGATAAACTGTATTTCACGACCCGCGATGAAGCAAACCTGGTGGCAGGAAATGAGGGACGGGAGAAGAGACTGTAGACGGCGAACGAGCAATTTTGCTAATACTTTATAATCTGAATGTAGTAAGATGATAGGGCGCCAATCTGCCGGACATGTCGAGAAAGGAGGCTTTTTAGGAATCAGGACAATGCGGCCTCTTTTAAATGAATCGGGAAAGACATGCCGAGTGAAACAGAGTTGTAACACTTGCGTGAAAATAGGGCGTACAATATGCCAGAATTGTAAATAGAACTCCACAGGAAGACCATCTGGCCTAGGCGCTGAGCCTCGTTTCATGGAATCTGACGCCTCCTTGATTTCACCTGGTATTGGCGGAGCCATAAGGCCACCATGAAGTTCGGCGGCAACCGTCGGCAAGCCTGCAAAAAATGAGTGTGCGCAAACGTCATCGCGATCAACCAGAAGGAGCGACTGAGCAATATTCCGGAAATGGACGAAAAACACACTGAAATTCCTGCCAACTGGCTGGGCCACAGCCCTGGCGGAAGACGTAAAAGCAGGGGCACCTTGAGGGCACTACAGCTCCTGGCGTGCTAACCGGAGCACCTCAGGATGAGCAGTTGGACTGCGTCGACAACGCCATGCCGCCGCTGTCAAAGAGGATGGTCGTAAAAGACGCTGGGGACGCTCCGAAAGCTCCTCTTTCCATGCGCCCATATTTTAAGCGACGATGGCGACGGGGTGCGCTGAGCTATAAGCAGCTTCGCCGCCACCACACGCACCTCAGCTGAGACGCGAGCACTAAGTGCTCGACCAGAAGCGGCGCAGTTGTGACGCCTCTGCTCCTTCAGACTGTCCAATTCACCAAGCACGGCGCCAACAACCGAAAAACGCAAGGCCCGCGTTAGTCCTTCTCTCGTGCTGTCGTCGTGAAGGATGCGCACATCCAAGCGCCATGGTCTGTGAGGAGACGCTGCAGCCGCCGGAACCCCGAGTGACAGAAGGGGCGAAGGTCTGACATGTATACCGGCGAGGTAGCAGCGTCATTACGTTAGCAGCACACACTGTCCTCGAAAGGCCCGTGGGTACATACGCCCTGTCTAACCTGCTCGATGATAATCCGCGACGCCAAGTCCACACAAAAACGCCGCCATACAGGAGCTCATAAGCGTCTGTGAGCATAAACTGGTTGACCAGGCGGCGCAACTCGCGCGCATTCCTGCCTGGCCTGCCCCTACCGGGGCCCTGCACATAGCGACCGTATCGAGCACGCAGTTGAAATCGCCCAACATCACAACGTTATGTCCTCCAAGAAAATACACATTTAGATCTTTAAAGAATGAGTTTACCAAATTAGAATGGGCAGGTGCATAGATGCAACGAATTCTCAGGCGGAGTGCGTTAAAGGGAAGCTGAAACGGTTTTCAAATCACATGAAACTCAGTGGTCGGGAAAAAAGGACCTTGAAAATCATGTGTAAATTTCTTCCCGATTCTGTCCACAAACAGAGCTGCAATCGCTCCTTAAAAACCCGCCGCCAGCACGCCCTCACCGCTTCCGGAAGCGCCGGGTTGGGGGACGGCAGAGAGGGAGAACTGGCAGAAGTGACACTCTTCACGGAGAGTCGGCCGGCCGTCCGGCTGCGCTTGCTTCGCTGCGGCCCGCGCTTTGGCAAACGAAAATTCCGGCTTGCAGGCGCCGCCATGCATTCGCTTCTCTATTAGCTTCTTATACGGCGGTGGCACCAGTTTTCTGTTCTGCAGTCTGTAGTTAACAACGATTTCGAGATAGGTTTGCGCGCGCTCGTCCAGGTTCCGACAGTCCGGCCGTTCCACGTTTACCCGGAAGCAAAGAATATGGGAATGCACTGACTATCCCGGAGTTGACGAAGATATTGATACCACAAAAGCTGGGAAGCCCTGCTGCGCAGCGAAGAACCCGCTCGGCAGAAACAAGCCAATCTGCCTGGCGGCTGAGGCCGCGAAGAGATAAAATCTCTTTGTTACTCTCTAGTCACGGAGGCTCTGGCCCCCGCCCTCCAGGCCTGCTTGCCGGGGGCGGTGAGTAGTAAGAGGTCTCCATTTCCAGTGGAAATAAAAGCTGTCATCCATCCACCCAGTCGAGATTTCCAAAACGTGAAAATTTCGCGACTTGACTTTCGCGGCCGGCGCACTCCGCGGCGTCTTTGGTTCCGCCGTATTCTGAAGCTGGTGATGGCTCGAACATGCATGGTGAAAGTCCAAACTATTCAACACTGCTTGGATTATCCATAATTTCCAAAGCGTAGTCCTTAAAAGCCTGCTGAAGCAACGGTCTACACAGCAACGCCGTCGGTGCCGGCCGGAGATCCCCGTGGATGACGTCACGACAGTCCCGGCCAATCGCGCACAAGGGCGGCGTTCGCTCGGCGCCCTGAGGCGATGGGGCGCATTTTCGTCTAGAAAACAGCTTTCTGCGTTTATTTGCGCTCTTTTTGAATGAGATATTCTTTTTCAGCGGACTAAAAGCTATAAAATGACGTAGAGAACTCACTTTTTTTTTCGAAAAGTGCTTCAGCTTCCCTTTAAACGCGCAGTCGAACGTCAGCACGCGTCCAAGCGCATCGTAGGTAACGTGATGGTCTCGCAGGATGATGCGGTTTATTTATTTCTTTATTGTACCCTCAGGGCAAAAGGAATTACAGAGGGGAGTGGGTTAAATAGGATAAAGAACAATGAGTAGAGTACAGTGAAAATAGATATTACAAAATAAATTTCCTCCAGAATAAAACGAACAACATCCAGAAAACGTAAATAGTATAAAAACAATGTATACAATACAGTGGAAGAAGATATAACAAACAATCAACTTTCTTCAGAATAAACAATATTAGCTATAGCGTCGTGAAAGATTTCATTATCAGCAATGGCTGCAATATCGGGGGGAAGGCTGTTCCATTCCACAGATGTGCGGGGAAAATATGGCTGAAAAGAAGATTTGGTGTGACATGTTAGGATGCCAACCTTGTGGCGGCGATCGATGCGACGTGAAATGTATTCGGGGAGGGGGGGGGGGGGGTGACATGAAATAGTCGTGAAGCGCAACTTGATGGTATAGCTTGTGAAATAGTGTTAGGCGAAACATTTTGCGTCGAGATTGTAACGGTGGGAGCGACGCGTTAGATTTCATGGCTGTTGTGCTTGCTGTACGGTTCTAATTTAAAAGAATGAGGCGAACAGAATTATTTTGGACTAATTCACACGAATATACGAGGTTTTCATGCGTAGGGTCCCATATTGATGCTGCGTAGGACGTATGAGTGCTTCATAGAGTATAAGTTTGAGGGATGAGGGAGCCGCAGAGAAATTGCGACGTAAGTATCCTAACATGCGGTTAGCGTTATTAATCGCGTAGCCAATGTGAATAGACCATGTTAAGTTTTCAGTGAAGTGAGTACGTATGTTTTTACTCAATCAAGAGGAGTGTGATCAAGATAACATGAAGGAAGAGCGTTAGATGTCGGGGAAACACGCAAAGCTTTACATTTATTAGTGCTTAATCCCATATTCCATGTAGTGCACCAATTTGACACCAAATTAAGGTCTGACTGGAGAGTGTCAGTATCGTTGACGTCATTTATTTCCCGAAATATTACACAATTGTCAGCAAAAAGGTGAATGTCAGAAGATATGGCAGAAGGAAGGACAATAATATAGATTAAGAATAGGAGTGGTCCAAGGACAGATCCCTATGGAACACCGGATAGCACGTTAGCAATCGGTGAAATAGTGTTATTAGCATGCACAAATTGTCAACGGTTTAGAAGGAAAGATTTAATCTATTGGAAGACGTTAGGATCGAGATTAAGATAGCTCAGTTTATGTAATAGCAATTTATGGCATATTTTACCAAAGGCTTTGGAAAAGTCCAAAAAAAATGCAGTCAGCGCAAGATGAGTTGTCAAGTATGCGGTATAGCTTATCAGTAAAGGCAAATAATTAGTTTCACAGGAGTATATTTGACAAAAACCATATTGCGCAGGCGTGAAAAATGAATTGTCATCGAGAAAGGTAACGACATTCTTGAAAATGATATAGTAATTTGCAGCATGCATGCTGTTAAGCGAAATGGCACGAAAGTTTTGAGGGGAGTGCTTACCACCGGAGTTGTGAGGTGGTACCACCTTCCCAATTTTCCAGTCGTTAGGAAGGCTTACTGTGTGGAGTGATTGTTGAAAAAGTTTGGTTAGTATAACTGAACTATAAGCACAAGTATTTGTTTAGGAATTAAACGCTAATAGCATCGGAACCAGTTGAAGAATCATTTTTAAAGATTCAATTAATTTGGCTACACCATGTGGATCGACAGTTATAGGTGACATTGTCTGGAAACTGTGGTGCGGTTTGAATGCAAGATTACCGCTTGAAATGGAGGAAAAGCTTTCAACGAATGTGTCATTCAGCACGGAAGCACAAAGGTCATTGGGGATAAGTTTAGCGGAAGCGTATTGTAGTCTAATTAATGTGTCGTTCGCATTTTCTATAACGCGCCAAAAATTTTTAACACCCGTTTTAAAATAGTTGGTAATGTGGCAGACAAAAAGTTTTTTTTTGTAAGTTTAATCGCGTTGACGTAAGCGTCGGAAGCAGACTTGTACTTCGCCCATCGCGCATTAGATGGTGAAAACTTCGCGCGGCGGTGTAGACGTTTCTTTTTGTTAGATAATCGTCTGATGTGAGAGTTGTGCCATAGTGTTTGTGGATTAAAGGTGACGATGCACTTTGGGATATACTTATCAGTTAGTGTGTGAACCTTCGTTTTGAATTATATCCAGTTGTCCTCGACAGAGCAGTAGTCTCAGTTCGCAATAAAGTAATCAACAAATGTGCCCAGTTCATTGTTAATAGCGGTAAAGTTGGCGCATTTGTAATCTAGAATGATTTTTTTATTTTATTCACTTTTAGACGTGGTATATTAATGCAAGAATTGAGCAGAACGTGATCGCTGATGCCTGGAAGATATGTTATGGCAGTAGCAACTCTGGATTAGTTGCTAGGATTAGATAGAGAGTGTTCGAAGCGTTATTTAGCGTCCTAGTGGCTTTTGTAACTAACTGAGTTTGCGAAAATGCGGAACATAGTTCTAAGTATTCTTTAGCTTGATTCGAAGGGGGAGATGAAGAAGGCGGCTGAGCAGTCCATAAAATAGTTTAGAATTTAAAGTCCTCAAATTGAAAAAGCGGTGATGAAGGAAATCGTGAGCGAACAAGATTTATAGCATCATGAAGTTCGTTATTGAATGTAGAGGAATAAGAAGGAGGACGGTAACAGACCGCAGTAACCAATTTGAGACGACCTATCACTATTGACGCAAAATTAGTTCTAGTTCGCTGAAGACTTCAATACATGCAGATGGAATGTCTTTGGAAATGGCAAGCAAAGCACCGCCGCCATGTTTAGCTGTTCTATCGCAACGAAGTACCGAATAGCAATGAGCGTTGTGGAAGATTTCGGAATCTGACACATGCGTTGGGTGACAGGTTTCCGTTAGCGCTATAATGTCAGCTGAGCATGTGTCTATATGGCAGATCATAAAGAAGTATGCTTGTTAAGTAGGCTCCTGACGTTAGTATAAAGAACTGATATCGACGATGACAACTGTCCACTAGCCCTCGCGATTCCCTACGGTGCCGCGCAAGATCAAGCTATGGAATCCAATGCAGACGATTCCAGTGCAGACGATTCGCCACGTGCCACGATTTCTTCAACAGTGTCCGAGGTAGGGTTATACATGAAGCATTTTTTATTGATGTGAAGCTTGTTATATCGTATTTTAATAGAGCGAGGGCCAGCGTGATTTTATCCAAATTCAAGAAGTTTTTTTTTCGAACCTGGCGCGTAGCAGGTGAAAAAACTAGCAGACAACATCACTATCTTCACTGATACTGATGTTATCTGTTTTACTTTGGTTACGAAGGGTTAATATCTTGCCTTTCATTTTAATGTCCAAAAATATAGCTATGATTGGTCAACACTTCTCATCTGAAAAAACACCCAGGCGATGTGCACGTTGAATTGAACTCGAGGAGCATACTTCGACAACCTTAGCCAAGGTTTCCAGGATTTTGGATTCAGTATCTGCCCAAGTCTCTTCCGCATCGGGTGTACCCCTAAATATTAAATTTTCATGTCACGCTCTATCTTCTGCTTCATCAAGGCGAGACTGCAGCAAATCATTCTGAATACGTTGGTCTTCTACAGATTTCTTTAAAGGTGAAAGCTCTTGATCCATGTCGTCGAATTTCTTGCCTTTTCCTCGAGTTCATCAAGCCTCTTGCACATGCCAGATAACTTTGATTCAGTGTTCTTCTGACTACTTCTAATATCTTTTATATCAACAGCTAATTCGACCTGA
This sequence comes from Amblyomma americanum, assembly GCA_030143305.2. Lineage (NCBI taxonomy): Eukaryota > Metazoa > Arthropoda > Arachnida > Ixodida > Ixodidae > Amblyomma > Amblyomma americanum. The sequence goes on along the minus strand of JARKHS020023060.1, from coordinate 9,474 downwards.
TCTTTTGAGCTTTGCAACGTACGAGAATGTACATCCTTGAGCAGCTTAAACATAACTCATTTGTTCAGACGGATTGTCTGGCAGGTTGTCTATGCCAAGAGGGCGAGTCATAGGACCCGGGTTAGATTCAATGCCGCCAGAGCGCAAAAACAGAAAAATCATTGAAACACATTCGCAAGCAACATCAAAGCACACCCGTGGGCACGGGAACAGAAGTAAACAGCGATCGTCACATTTCCTAGCGTGCAAAGAATTGTGCACACAAACCTGCACAGTGAAGAAACGAAGCATTGGAGACATGCCGATGTCACTGTTCCCGTGCCCAGTGAAGGGAAAGCCAGCGTGTTGTCGCTTTAAATCCGGTGTGGGTGGCGATGCCATCGTCGATGACGCTCGACGGGAGAGGACGAGCGATTCGATGACCAGAAAAGCCTGGACGGGTAAAAAGCTGAATTTTTCGGTGAACCGAAGGCCAGAACTTGCAACCACCGGACCAGGGAAGGACGTCGGGTAAGTGCCTGCAGCCGGCGAAGTTGGTATGCCGAGAGCCAGCACAGCCTGCACAGTGAAGAAACGAAGCATTGGAGGCATGCCGATGTCACTGAAGGAGGATGCGGCTCAAAACAAGAACGCCAACGCCGCCAGAACGCGTGCTGGCGTACGAAAAGAAAGCATCGATGCCAAACCTACGCTTAAATTCCAACACGTCACTGAGGCGAAAAAAATTTTCTTTCTTGCAGGCAGAGGATATCGCAGCCCGATGAACGAGTGAAAGCGACCACCTCGGCCTGCTTCATAACAGTGCGGAACCCCTGCACGCTAAGAATGATGATGCTAAGAGTAGTCATTTTGTAAATTAAAAATAACACTAGGAGCTGTGATTGGCGGCCGCTATAAGGATGTGGTTAACTTTGTCAGTCTAGGGCGCTGATGAGTTGACACGCTTGCACAAATCAACGATGTCGTCAGTATAGCTAGTGAAGGTTTCGGCTGGCAGATGAGCTCGTCCACGAAGACTTTGCTCGGCACGGAGTTTCTGCACAGCGGGACGGTCGCAGACGTCGGCGAAGCTCGTCCTAAATGGGGACAAGGTGGGAGAGTCTGTTCCATAGTTATGAAATCATAGGTTGGCAATGTCCGTAAGGTAGGAGCACATTGCTCAATTTCACAGAATGATCGCATCAATTGTAAACGCTGACGCGCTTGTAGGGGGCTAGCCAATCATCAACGCCATGAGCATCGGTACCACTGAAGAGAGAAGGGTACCGCTTGCGTTCCACCCCGGAACAGAGAACGGTGGCAGGGATGGGCGGTGACGGTTGGCTCCGACCACCTGGCATGGTGACCTGGGCAAGGAACGTTTGGCTGCGAAGTTCCAGGATAAGGACCGGGACTGGGACCGTGGCATCTCTTCTACGTATAAAAGCGCTTATTGGAAGTGCATGTCGATGGCGGTTGATCAAGAGGGCACGGGAACAGTGACATCGGCATGCCTCCGATGCTTCGTTTCTTCACTGTGCAGGCTGTGCTGGCGCTCGGTATATCAACTTCGCCGGCTGCAGGCACTTACCCGACGTCCTTCCCTGGTCCGGTGGTTGGAAGTTCTGGGCTTCGGTTCACCGACAAAATCAGCTTTTTACCCGGCCAGGCTTTTCTGCTCATCGAATCGCTCGTCCACTCCCGTCGAGCGTCATCGACGATGGCATCGCCACCCACACCGGATTTAAAGCGACAACACGCTGGCTTTCCCTTCATTGGGCACGGGAACAGTGACATCGGCATGTCTCCAATGCTTCGTTTCTTCACTGTGCAGGTTTGTGTGCACAATTCTTTGCACGCTAGGAAATTGGACGATCGCTGTTTACTTCTGTTCCCGTGCCCACGGGTGTGCTTTGATGTTGCTTGTGAATGTTTTTCGATGATTTTCCTGCTTCTGCGCTCTGGCGACATCGAATCTAACCCGGTTCCTACGACTCGCTTCCTTGACATAGACAAACTCCCAGACAATCCGTCCGAACAAATGAAAGCTATGTTTAAGCTGCTCAAGGACGTACATTCTGGTACGTTGCTAAGCTCAAAAGATAAGGTCGAATTAGCAGCTGATATAAAAGACATTAGGAGTAGTCAGAAGAACATTGAATCAAAGTTAGCTGGCATGTGCAAGAGGCTTGATGAACTCGAGGAAAAGGCTAAGAAATTCGACGGCATGGATCAAGAGCTTTCATATTTAAAGAAATCCGTAGAAGACCAACCTATTCGAAATGATTTGCTGCACTCTCGCCCTGATGAAGCAGAACATAGATCGCGACGTGAAAATTTATTTTTAGGTGTATACCCGATGCGGAAGAGACTTGGGCAGATACTGATTCTAAACTCCTGAAAGCCTTGACTAAGGTTGTCGAAGTATGCTCCTCGAGTTCAATTCAACGTGCACGTCGCGTCGGTGTTTTTTCAGATGAGAAGTGTCGACTAATCATAGCTAAATTTTCGGACACTAAAATGAAAGTCATGATATTAACCCTTCGTAACCAATTTAAAACAGATATCATCACTATCAGCGAAGATTTCTCACCTGCTACGCGCCAGGCTCGAAAAAAACGTTTTGAATTCGGATATAATCACGCTGGCCCTCGCTCTTTTAAGATACGATATAACAAGCTGCACATCAATAAAATATGCTTCATGTATAACCCTACTACGGACACTGTGGAAGAAAGCGTGGCACGTGGCGAATCGTCTGCACTGGAATCGTCTGCATTGGATTCCATAGCTGGATCTTGCGCTGCACCGTAGGGAATCGCGAGGGGTAGTGAACAGTTGCGATCATCGATATCAGTTCCTTATACTAACGTAAGGAGCCTACTTAACAAGCATACTTCTTTATCTTCTACCATATACACATGCTCAGCTGACATTATAGCGCTAACGGAAACCTGTCTCCCAACGCATGTGTCAGACTCCGAAATCTTCCACAACGCTCATTGCTATTCGGTACTTCGTTGCGATAGAACAGCTAAACATGGCGGCGGTGCTTTGCTTGCCATTTCCAAAGACATTCCATCTGCATGTATTTAAGTCTTCAGCGAACTAGAACTAATTTTGCGTCAATAGTGATAGGTCATCTCAAATTGGTTACTGCGGTCTGTTACCGTCCTCCTTCTTATTCCTCTACATTCACTAACGAACTTCATGATGCTATAAATCTTGTTCGCTCACGATTTCCTTCATCACCGCTTTTTATATTTGAGGACTTTAAATTCTAAACTATTCTTTGAATCAAGCTAAAGAATACTTAGAACTATGTTCCGCATTTTCGCTAACTCAGTTAGTTACAAAAGCCACTAGGACGCTAAATAACGCTTCGAACACTCTCTATCTAATCCTAGCAACTAATCCAGAGTTGCTACTGCCATAACATATCTTCCAGGCATCAGCGATCACGTTCTGCTCAATTCTTGCATTATTATACCACGTCTAAAAGTGAATAAAATAAAAAAATCATTCTAGATTACAAACGCGCCAACTTTACCGCTATTAAAAATGAACTGGGCACATTTTTTGATTACTTTATTGCGAACTCAGACTACTGCTCTGTCGAGGATAACTGGATATAATTCAAAACGAAGGTTCACACACTAACTAATAATATATCACAAAGTGCATCGTCACCTCTAATCCACAAACACTATGGCACAACTCTCACATCAGACGATTATCTAACAAAAAGAAATGTCTATACCGCCGCGCGAAGTTCCCACCATCTAATGCGCGATGTGCGAAGTACAAGTCTGCTTCCGACGCTTACGTCAACGCGATTAAACTTTCAAAAAAAAAACTTTTTTTGCCTGCCACAGTACCAACTATTTTGAAAACGGGTGTTAAAAATTTTTTTCGCGTTATAGACAATGCGAACGACACAATAATTTGGCTACAAGACGCCCGCGCTAAACTTATCCCCAATGACCTTTGTGCTTCCATGCTGAATGACACATTCGTTGAAAGCTTTTCCTCCATTTCAAGCGGTAATCTTGCATTCAAACCGCACCACAGTTTCCAGACAATGTCACCTATAACTGTCGATCCACCTGGTGTAGCCAAATTAATTGAATCTTTAAAAATGATTCTTCAACTGGTTCCGATGCGATTAGCGTTTAATTCCTAAAAAAATACTTGTGCTTATAGTTCAGTTATACTAACCAAACTTTTTCAACAATCACTCCACACAGTAAGCCTTCCTAACGACTGGAAAATTGGGAAGGGGGTACCACTTCACAAATCCGGTGGTAAGCACTCCCCTCAAAACTAAATTTCGTGCCATTTCGCTTACCAGCACATGCTGCAAATTACTATAAGATATCATTTTCAAGAATGTCGTTACCTTTCTCGATGAGAATTCATTTTTCACGTCTGCGCAACATGGTTTTCGTCAAACATACTTCTGTGAAACTCCATTACTTGCCTTTACTGATAAGCTATACCGCATACTTGACAACTCATCTTGCGCTGACTGCATTTTTTTTGGACTTTTCCAAAGCCTTTGGTAAAATATGCCATAAACTGCTATTACATAAACTGAGCTATCTTAATCTCGATCCTAACGTCTTCCAAAGGATTAAATCTTTCCTTCTAAACCGTTGACAATTTGTGCATGCTAATAACACTATTTCACCGATTGCTAACGTGCTATCCGGTGTTCCATAGGGATCTGTCCTTGGACCACTCCTATTCTTAATCTATATTATTGTCCTTCCTTCTGCCATATCTTCTGACATTCATCTTTTTGCTGACAATTGTGTAATATTTCGGGAAATAAATGACGTCAACGATACTGACACTCTCCAGTCAGACCTTAATTTGGTGTCAAACTGGTGCACTACATGGAATATGGGATTAAATACTAATAAATGTAAAGTTTTGCGTGTTTCCCGGGCATCTAACGCTCTTCCTTCATATTATCTTGATTACACTCCTCTTGATTGGGTAAAAACATACGTACTCACGTCACTGAAAACTTAACATGGTCTATTCACATTGACTACGCGATTAATGACGCTAACCGCATGTTAGGATACTTACGTCGCAATTTCTCTGCCGCTCCCTCATCCCTCAAACTTATACTCTATGAAGCACTCATACGCCCTACGCAGCATCAATATGGGACCCTACGCATGAAAACCTCGTATATTCCTGGGAATTAGTCCAAAATAATTCCGTTCGCTTCATTCTTTCAAATTACAAACGTACAGCAAGCATAACAGCCATGAAATCTAACGTGTCACTCCCACCGTTACAATCTCGACGCAAAATTGGTCGCCTAACATTATTTCACAAGCTATATCATCAAGTTGCGCTTCACGACTATTTCATGTCACTCCCCCGAATACATTTCACGTCGCATCGATCGCCGACACAAGATTGGAATCCTAACATGTCACACCAAATCTTCTTTTCAGTCATATCTTCCCCGCACATCTGTGGAATGGAACAGCCTTCCCCCCGATATTGCAGCCATTGCTGATAATGAAATCTTTCGCGACGCTATAGCTAATATTGTTTATTCTGAAGAAAGTTGATTGTGTGTTATATCTGCTTCCACTGTATTGTATACATTGTTTTTATACTATTTACGTTTTCTGGATGTTGTTCGTTTTATTCTGGAGGAAATTTATTTTGTAATATCTACTTTCACTCTACTCTACTCATTGTTGTTTATCCTAATTAACCCACTCCCCTCTGTAGTGCCTTTGGCCCTGAGGGTACAATAAAGAAATAAATAAACCGCATCATCCTGCGAGACCATCACGTTACCTACGATGCGCTTGGACGCGTGCTGGCGTTCGACTGCGCGTTTAAAGGGAAGCTGAAGCACTTTTCGAAAAAAAATGAGTTCTCTACGTCATTTTATAGCTTTTAGTCCGCTGAAAAAGAATATCTCATTCAAAAAGAGCGCAAATAAACGCAAAAAGCTGTTTTTTAGACGAAAATGCGCCCCATCGCCTCAGGGCGCCGAGCGAACGCCGCTCTTGCCCGCGATTGGCCGGCACTGTAGTGACGTCATCCACGGGGATCTCCGGCCGGCACCGACGGCGTTGCTGTGTAGACCGTTGCTTCAGCAGGCTTTTAAGGACTACGCTTTGGAAATTATGGATAATCCAAGCAGTGTTGAACAGTTTGGACTTTCACCATGCATGTTCGAGCCATCGCCAGCTTCAGAATACGGCGGAACCAAAGACGCCGCGGAGTGCGCCGGCCGCGAAAGTCAAGTCGCGAAATTTTCACGTTTTGGAAATCTCGACTGGGTGGATGGATGACAGCTTTTATTTCCACTGGAAATGGAGACCTCTTACTACTCACCGCCCCCGGCAAGCAGGCCTGGAGGGCGGGGGCCAGAGCCTCCGTGACTAGAGAGTAACAAAGAGATTTTATCTCTTCGCGGCCTCAGCCGCCAGGCAGATTGGCTTGTTTCTGCCGAGCGGGTTCTTCGCTGCGCAGCAGGGCTTCCCAGCTTTGTGTGGTATCAATATCTTCGTCAACTCCGGGATAGTCAGTGCATTCCCATATTCTTTGCTTCCGGGTAAACGTGGAACGGCCGGACTGTCGGAACCTGGACGAGCGCGCGCAAACCTATCTCGAAATCGTTGTTAACTACAGACTGCAGAACAGAAAACTGGTGCCACCGCCGTATAAGAAGCTAATAGAGAAGCGAATGCATGGCGGCGCCTGCAAGCCGGAATTTTCGTTTGCCAAAGCGCGGGCCGCAGCGAAGCAAGCGCAGCCGGACGGCCGGCCGACTCTCCGTGAAGAGTGTCACTTCTGCCAGTTCTCCCTCTCTGCCGTCCCCCAACCCGGCGCTTCCGGAAGCGGTGAGGGCGTGCTGGCGGCGGGTTTTTAAGGAGCGATTGCAGCTCTGTTTGTGGACAGAATCGGGAAGAAATTTACACATGATTTTCAAGGTCCTTTTTTCCCGACCACTGAGTTTCATGTGATTTGAAAACCGTTTCAGCTTCCCTTTAACGCACTCCGCCTGAGAATTCGTTGCATCTATGCACCTGCCCATTCTAATTTGGTAAACTCATTCTTTAAAGATCTAAATGTGTATTTTCTTGGAGGACATAACGTTGTGATGTTGGGCGATTTCAACTGCGTGCTCGATACGGTCGCTATGTGCAGGGCCCCGGTAGGGGCAGGCCAGGCAGGAATGCGCGCGAGTTGCGCCGCCTGGTCAACCAGTTTATGCTCACAGACGCTTATGAGCTCCTGTATGGCGGCGTCTTTGTGTGGACTTGGCGTCGCGGATTATCATCGAGCAGGTTAGACAGGGCGTATGTACCCACGGGCCTTTCGAGGACAGTGTGTGCTGCTAACGTAATGACGCTGCTACCTCGCCGGTATACATGTCAGACCTTCGCCCCTTCTGTCACTCGGGGTTCCGGCGGCTGCAGCGTCTCCTCACAGACCATGGCGCTTGGATGTGCGCATCCTTCACGACGACAGCACGAGAGAAGGACTAACGCGGGCCTTGCGTTTTTCGGTTGTTGGCGCCGTGCTTGGTGAATTGGACAGTCTGAAGGAGCAGAGGCGTCACAACTGCGCCGCTTCTGGTCGAGCACTTAGTGCTCGCGTCTCAGCTGAGGTGCGTGTGGTGGCGGCGAAGCTGCTTATAGCTCAGCGCACCCCGTCGCCATCGTCGCTTAAAATATGGGCGCATGGAAAGAGGAGCTTTCGGAGCGTCCCCAGCGTCTTTTACGACCATCCTCTTTGACAGCGGCGGCATGGCGTTGTCGACGCAGTCCAACTGCTCATCCTGAGGTGCTCCGGTTAGCACGCCAGGAGCTGTAGTGCCCTCAAGGTGCCCCTGCTTTTACGTCTTCCGCCAGGGCTGTGGCCCAGCCAGTTGGCAGGAATTTCAGTGTGTTTTTCGTCCATTTCCGGAATATCGCTCAGTCGCTCCTTCTGGTTGATCGCGATGACGTTTGCGCACACTCATTTTTTGCAGGGTTGCCGACGGTTGCCGCCGAACTTCATGGTGGCCTTATGGCTCCGCCAATACCAGGTGAAATCAAGGAGGCGTCAGATTCCATGAAACGAGGCTCAGCGCCTAGGCCAGATGGTCTTCCTGTGGAGTTCTATTTACAATTCTGGCATATTGTACGCCCTATTTTCACGCAAGTGTTACAACTCTGTTTCACTCGGCATGTCTTTCCCGATTCATTTAAAAGAGGCCGCATTGTCCTGATTCCTAAAAAGTCTCCTTTCTCGACATGTCCGGCAGATTGGCGCCCTATCACCTTACTACATTCAGATTATAAAGTATTAGCAAAATTGCTCGTTCGCCGTCTACAGTCTCTTCTCCCGTCCCTCATTTCCTGCCACCAGGTTTGCTTCATCGCGGGTCGTGAAATACAGTTTATCTTCTGTAACGTAAGATATTCTAGTCTATACTGTAAAGCGGCGCGCACAGGGTCTTCTTGTTTCCCTAGACCAAGAGAAGGCGTTTGACTTTTTAGAGCATGAGCATATTTACGGTACGCTGGATGCTTTCGGTTACCGACCTTCTCTCGTGCTTCTCATTAAAGGGATGTACAGAGATATTTCAAGCACTCTGTTCCTAGATGGCTGGGAAAGTATCGCATTTGATGTTGGCCGCGGCGTCCGTCAAGGTTGTCCGCTCTCCCCGCTTTTGTTTGTCTTAGCATTAGGTGGTGGCGGCGGAAACATTTATTGCCATATACAAGGGGAGGGGCAAACCCCCTAACTTGGCACGAGGCAACCCTTAGGAGGCTGCCCTTAAAGGGAAAAGGACAGCCGCCTTGGAGGACTATTCGCTTCAGGGCGTCGGTAATTATCCGGCGCTGGTCAGCAGCAGCGGAGCTGGCCAGGAGAGTCTCTCAGTATGACTCCACCGTGGTTGGGGATTGAGGTAGTGGGAAGGCAGGACATGTGAGGAGGACATGAAGGAAGTCTCCCGATTTCCCGCAGAACTTACAAGAGAAAGGAATTGATCGGGGTAGCGGGCATGAAGGAGAATAGGGTACGGAGCAGTTCGGGTCTGCAGTCGGCGCCAGTGGGAGGCCTTAGCATTATCATTAGAGCCTTTAATCCTGGCAGTCAATCACCACTCTCTTATTAGAGATCTGACGTTGCCAGGCAGTGAGGGAGTACGCGTCACTGCTTATGAAGATGACATCCCACTCTACTTAGCTGATGAACGCAGCCTGCTCGAAGCTTTAAACGTTTTTGGTGAGTACGTCTCCTTGTCGGGGGCTGCTCTTAATTTTTCGAAGAGTCATTACTTTTTTGTGGGGTCTCCTCAGAGACGTAATACATGTGCGATACCTTTGCAGTGGTGTGCGCAGATGCGCATTTTAGGCGTGACCTACGACTGTGCTGGAATAGGGGATGGTATGTGGTCTTCGGTCGTAGAGGGCATTACAGTTCATGTGCGGAGGGCGCAGACATATGAACTGCCTCTGC
>JARKHS020023059.1:0-73126 GCA_030143305.2 Amblyomma americanum | reverse complement strand
CACCAATTTGGGCGGCCGCGATGACTCAGTCGTTATGAAACTCGGCTGCTGACCCGAAATAAGCGAGTTCGATCCCTGTGGCCGTGGCAGTCGCACTTTGATGGAGGCGAAATGCTTGAGGCCCTCGTACTGTGCGATGATAGTACATATTAAATAAAGACAAGCGTTCGAAATTATCCGAAGCCCTCCACTACGACGTCCCTCATTGCCTGAGTCGCTTTGGTACGTTAAACGCCGCAAAAACAAACCAATTATCATTTCTGGATCTTCCTCACTATGTTCCTGAGTAATTGCCTCGATCTTCGCGCGTGGCGTTTGTTGTAACATCTGCCGGAAGGTACGTAATTTCGCGAAAAGTAGCTGGATTAGTGAAGTGAACAGAAATGATCTGCATAGGCATTTCTTAGACCAGCCCAAGAAGGGTACTTTATATATTGGACCAGATTTTTTTTTAGATTTCAAATGCCTTCGAAGGACAATGAGGCAGCTTCGCTGTGCGCTGTGAAGGTCGTGAGTTGCTCCACCAAACTTGTGATGTCGCCCCGTAAAAACAAACGCCTGAGGTTTGTGTTAAGTTCCAAGCGTCATGCTTTTGCAGCCTAGGCAATGGTTTATGCTTGGGCTAATGAGTCAAGAGAAACCGAACATTTTCTTTGTTTTCACATTATTCAGTAAGTCTTCAGATATGTACTTAAACAAACCTTTAGCTAAGACTGCTGCATCATTGAACATCGATGGAGTCTGTTGCTACCTTTGGGCTTAGTGGGCGTGGTTGCTGGTGTGGGTTCGTCTTGGTTTATGGTGGTTTAACGTCCCAAAGCGACTCAGGTTATGAGGGACGCCGCAGTGAAGGGCGCCGGAAATTTCGCCGACTGGGGTTCTTTAACTTGCACTGACATCGCGCAGTACACGGGCCCCTATCGTTTCACCGCCATCAAAATGCGACCGCCGCAGCATGGGTCGAACCCACGTCTTTGCGGTCAGCAGCTGAGCGTCATTACCACTGAGCCACCGCGAAGGGGTGGGCGTGGTTGCGAATAAATATTATTAATTGTCACAACTCTCTTGTGTTCATAGCTATTGGCATTCTAGGAAAACAATGTCGACGCTTGATGCCGGCGTCATGGCGCTCACTTCAATACGGAACGGCGCAGTAAGCCTTCAAGAGTAGCTATAAAGTGCAGTACATGTGCCGCGCTTGTGATACGGAAGGCTAGGCGGCTGCGTACAATATGACATCGTCTGAAATACCTGTCTCGATGGGAGCTTAATTATTAGTAGACTTGCTTAGTATCGCACTGCGGGTGTCGGCTCGACTTGTAAGAATCAGCTTAGAAAACTTTTCTTGTAAAGCGCCATCGACATGAAATAGGCATCGCACCGTCAGTAAATGGCGAACGCAACACGGCAAGAATGCGAGAGCGGCACTCCGATGGTCTCCTGAACCAGCCAGTAGTGTTGTGTGTGGCGACACACAGTTCAGTCATATTGAGAACGCTGGTACATATATAGTCCTTTATCCTAGGAAAATAGTCGGTATCACAACCACTAAAGGTACTGCATACAACAATATTGGCTGTGTGGCAACTCGTACCAGGAAGAGCCGATGGAATGATACACAGAGAGTAGATTGGTGCGCCCAATTGACTGCAAGCTTCTTGTAGAGAAATTCAGTGAAGAATAAGCGTCACAGAAGAAAAGCAGATTTTTAGAAGTTGACAAGATATTGGTTTTTCTACTTTGTTCATGAAAGTTCGCACATTCGATGCTTATGTTGTAGTGGTAGTGACACTTGGTGCTTCATAAATTGTGGGCCTCCTTGTTTTAAAGGTTATTACTTGATTTTTATTAGTATTTTAAACCACCATTGCCGTTGAATGTGAAAGAAAAAATATAGAAAACCGTAAGAAGTGAGTGAAGTAAAACATTCATAGAGTGAATAATTTACGTGCTATGACAATAGTTGACAGTGCAGAATACTGGCGGTCATACACTATGTTCAGAAAACAAGAACTGAGGCAAAATTTACGAAGACAATAAAAATAGCGCTTTATTGCCAATGATCAGAGTGGTTGGGCACAGCTTGATAAGTAAAACTTTCGATCAGTTGTTGATTGAAATGGGCAGAGAGTTTAACAGAAACAATACGTGTACGGTAGAAAATATGAGATCACAGTATAGGTGAAATTGTGCCACTATTTTTTAGTAGTTAAATATATTCATTGGCAGAAGCACGAGTGAATTCCCACATATTTCGGCGACATGTTGCCGGCTAATATAGACAGAGAAAATAAATTACGACAGATAGGAGTACAGATCCGCCGTTGCGTCCCGCGTTGACATTGCAGGTTCCGCCTTTCGCACGTGGGTCTCTGCGCTGCTGTCATCCTCCTCGCAACCTTCGCTCTGCTGCTCGTGTCCGCCATCTTGTTTCCCGTGCTCCTCAGCTCGCCACGTGAGCGGGCCTTTTTAAATACAATAATGCAGCGATTTTAAATCTAAAAAGATGCAAAATGAAATGTGTGGGAGTGACCATGAACCAGTCACGATACGTGCGCCGGTCATAAATGCACTGTGACTTTTCTCAGTGCTTGTCAACTGTCACATCTGCTTCGGTACACTTGACGAGAAAAAGCTTTCGAAGCTTGTGTCGCTGGCTGCTAGCTCCCGGAGCCTTAGTTTGTAACGATTCATTTCATATCGAGCCTCTATCCCATAGATCGCTACAAGTAGTGACGTACAATGTGGGGTATGATGTCACGCTGGCTGTGACAAAAAGACACCCAAAATGACACTTATTTTACTAAACGCGCTGGATGACTATATCGATCTGGTGGACCAGTAACAACGCGAACGAATGAGAGAGGAAGCAGGCGCATGTTCGAAGCGTGACGATCCTTGTCATCACTAATCTCATCTAGCGAGGAAGGCTGTGTCGCCTGCAAGCCTCTATTGCTCTCTCAGTGCTGCCAATCAGTGCTACTTACGAAAACGATTCCTAATTTTTATTCATATCTGGTGTCTTGTTTTAGATGCCCAAGTGCGAGTGCGACCGAGGAGGCTTACCGGTACGTGACATTTGCGTTTCGTTTTTTTATATGTAGGCTTTCGTACGATGCTTTATTAGTACTGGCAAAAAACAAGACTTATGAAAATGCTTCTTACCTGTGATCGTGCTGAGTCCATAGAGGTCAAATCAAGATATATATAGCGCTTTTTCATTCGGCGGCATTGAAACTGCATACACCAGATGTCTTCCTTGCATGAAAATGACTGCAATCTACGCGGAAACTCGCAAAACTGATATATGAAAATGAGATGCATACCTGAACTACTTAGTAAGATGTTTCTAGTTCTTTGTTATGAAGGTTAGGAAAATGTGAGCCATAAATGCGGGTCTGTAGACACGCTAGCCGTATGTAACTATCGCTTATCTCCGATCTACTTTTTCTTTCCTCTCTGCTACATTTTCAACACTCAGGCTCGTTACGGTCGATTGAGCCCCAAAGCAGGCCTGCACACAGGGTAGTGGTTTCTATACTCAGCTGAACATTTAGCATTTAATGAAACTGAAATGGTAAGGTTACATCAACCAGAAGAATATTCAAATCGCAGTTATCTAGCAATATAACCAAAGAATAACTTTCTACAAGGAAGCCAATACTAACACTTAATAAAAACGGCGATCCGCTTTTTCAGCAAAAGACATTGCCAATATTGCCCTTTCCAGGACTACATTGGCAAAGCCTTTTGCTGTAGCTTTGCCAAAGAAATCTCATAGGTTTTGAAAAAGAGGCTTTCGAGCACAGACATCGTTTTGCGGTTCAACAAATGTGACAGATGAGATTAGTGTGCATCATTCTTAGCACTTTTATAGCCCGATAACCTGGAGACAGAGGAAAAGAATGGGAGCCGGACTCGAGCCCAAGACCTTTGCGGAACGAAGGGTTTTATTTTGTATTCTACTATGCAAACTGCAGCGACGCTTTTCTTTTCTTTTCCGCGAGAGCTGTTTGCTGGAGAACAGCCGCTAATGACAGACGTAACCACACTCACGAAGCATAACCCTATTCCACGATTACGAATATACCGTTTGCGAGGTTGACGCGCAACCTTCGAGTTGGGCACACGCGCCCACCCATGATCGCCCTAACCACAGCCTGCACGCAACTCCGAGTCTAGAGCTTCCATGCAACCGGAAGCGTGGAACGTGAAACAAGCCCCAAAACACTTGAAAATGCCTACGACACACTAAACGAAACTGGAAGCTTAGGGCCAACACATATGCGACAGGTCGAAGGCAAGCAGCGTAGGTTTGGGACGGTAACCGCGAGCGCGCTGCCCGAAAACTTTCGCAAGTCTGCGTCGGCCCATCTCATAGTCAAAAACTCATAATTCTACGTGCTGTTGCTTCATTCGAAAAACTCAGTGACAATAGAAGGTTCACTTGTCAGAACTGGTGGTGCTTCACTCTTAATTCACACCATAACTCGGAACATCAGCGTCGTCCCTCTGCCGAAGCCAGAGAGTGCGTGTCGACATAGGCATTGTACGCACTTGTAAGGAAAGGTGGTGCAGCAGTCTTACAAATGATGGACGCCTCGATCATTGCGAGATGGAGGGGATTAAGGTAGGGACAGAAAAGCAGATATGTAAAAAAGTAAAACGAACGTTTGGGCAAGGACTCGCGCAATTTCATATTTTAACCAAAAAGCGCAAAGAACACATATAGATAAATATCTTTTTTCTCGTGTTACAATTCCTTGAATGAATTTCTTGTTTACTAAATGCTAGATTAACTGGTTGATGGGATGACTGATTGATTGATTGGTTGATTGGTTGGTTTGTTGATTGATTGATTGGTTTGTTTATTGACTGTAATAATCTTTCTCAGCACGAGGTGCTCCAGAAGACGAGTTCAGTGACGCGACGCAGAGCTCCGCCACAACTGCCACTACCAACAGCATTCCGCCAGAGTGCGTGGAGAAAGCCTGCTTGCCCGAAGGTTAGTGCGAGGAAGAAGTCAACTCGGCCGGAGGAGGAAGAACTTTCTCAGTGTCTTCTCACTTTCTTCATTCGATCGCGCCTGGCATATAATTTATCTATTTTTTCTTTTTGAGGCCCACTATATCCTATGTCGTCAATGGCTCCGACGGATGCACTGCAGGCATTGAAGTAAGAAAAGACAGCAGGGGCCTGATGTATTGCGAATGCATTGCTTAAAGCGTTGTGGAAGTATCATGCCACTCCTAAGCCTGTTTTACAAGGATAATGGTTAGGGCGCCATTTTTGCTGAGGGGCAGTGTGGCGGCGGGCGCGCATGGACCATTGCCGCTGCGGCAGAGGAGAGGCATGAGCCCTGCTGTAATTCTTTCTTCCTTCATTAGTGCAGGGCATCAAACCGCTCACAATGGCTGCCGTGGTTGTTCCTGCTAGAAGTTGTGCTTTTGGATGCCCTGTTCCAAGGATGGTCTTCTCGTTTCCTGCTAGGTGTGCTGCCGCTGAACTAAGAAGGGCTGCGAGGGCTTCTCAGCAAAGAGTACTTGGGAGACCTTTCCTTTACATGCAGTACTCACTGGGCTAAGAGTACCGATCGATTTTTGGCCGCTTTCTCCCCCATTCTCTCTTTAACAGCCGATAATTTGGAAAAAATATCCGCTAGGAGCAACTGCTTTTTAATTGTGCATAAATTTCCTTGAGCGGAAAGCTTCCCAAAGGAACAGACCGGTGACGACAGCTGTCTGCTGCTATGATCACTATCATCCTCCAAAATACACTGCAGTGCAGCTTTGGACTTTTTAAAGCAAAATTCAGACACTTGCATTCGAAGTGGTTGGCAACGGCCGACCACGAAATCAGGGGGCTGCTCGGCTAAGAGGACAGCTGGTTTTAAAACGCATTTTGAATTCGGGGGGTGTGGTATCTCTAGCAGTTGTTAAATGGTTAAAACTGACTGCAAATTTTGGAATGCAGTAGATGTATTTGAAGAGGTACTTTAGTTTGGGCTAGTTGTTGCATAGCTTTTTTGATGATGTCAGGACGGCGCGAAAACAACAAGGACCAAAGAGGCACACGAACACAACAGGACAGGCGTGTTCGTGTGCCTCTTTGGTCCTTGTTGTTTTCGCGCCGTCCTGACATCATCAAAAATGTATTTGAAGATCGCTTTGTTTAAGATGCAGATGGGGAGCGGCATCACGCACCGGCGACAGCGATAGCGATGAAGAACCTTAAAGTTATCTCCAACTGTACTTCAGCTAGAACGTCGTAATGTTTGCTGCAATGATGCAGCCTCTCTGGAATTTAGTGTCAAATCTGAGAAATATTTTTCCGGTTTCATGCAGTGGCCGCACTTAGCAAAAAAAATGGGAAGAAATTCTCCTTTAATTTAGTGTATATGGCATTTTCAGCATGTAAACGAAACACGATAGCATGAATATTGCGGTTTTTTATACAGTTCTTGACCCTCAGATCCTTAGATGCTAAAAGCCGAGATGAGAGAAGCCGGCTACCATTGCTGTCTTACCTATATAGTAATGTCACTGCCTTGCTTGCCTGACTGCGCGTTCTTATGGATTTCACCTAATCCTAGTTCCCTCCTGACCGTTTTTAGGCAACCTCCATATTGTAACGAACACTTGCCTGGGACCGAACAGCAGCATCTCGATCTTCGGCGTATTACAACTCCTTATGTCGTTTACCTTCGCTTATTGATTAACTGCGACAAGTCTGCAAGGTGAATTCTATGTGCGGGATTGCGGTTTTTATGCTTTGGCGCTTATTAATGAGACCTTTATTTGGCTCGGAGAGCGTTCCGGTACTTTGTCTCGACACCATGCTTCCTACTTATACTGCGCACTCGGAACTGATATTTTTGACATTACTATTAATTTCTTCAACACCTGGATTGATTTCTGGAGTGAATGCGATATATCTGTTCTGCAGCATGATCCTGAATGGCTTTATTCTCCCTCTTTTCTCTAACTCGTTCCTTGCATGGCTCTGGGCTATGTTCTTCACGGCCTTCTTTTCCTGACAGAATGAAGTCGTTAAATTTAGGCTGGATACGATGTCAAAGGAAAGAAGTGTGGTTTAGTACTGCGAAGGAACAGCACCCTTAATTGCATGGGCCTGAGTGTCGGAGACAGCTCGGTTGTCCGCGCTCACTTGAGGCCCACTTTAGCCAGGCGCTGTGACCACGAGGGCTTTGCTGGTGGAAAAGCATACCATGGTTGTCGAAAGGAAAGCAGCAGCTTCGTTGCTCGGGAAGATTCCGGAAAGGCTGCTGGAGTTGCGGACGCGCTTCTTCCAACTCCGGACGTTGGCCGCATCAGGTCGTCGTTCTTAAGACCCTTCCACAAAGTACGGCTAGGCTGCGGCGGCCCTCTCCTGCTAGATTTGTTAACTTTATCGCTGTGCCAGATTCGCTCCCGCGCTCGGCCCTCTTTTACATTCTTTCATGCTCGCTCGTTGATTTGCAGTGTTAGATAGATGGTCGTATATTCTCCTGTGTGTGCCGCAGACACTATACAAAGCCAGGCCCATCGTTACCTTAAATCATTAGGACTAAATCTTCGCAGCCTATTAAGATATGCTCTGTCTTTCCCTTCCTTAGTTCAGCGCATTTCAAAGATAACGTTCCCTAGAGAGATCGTTAAATATCTTAAGCATAGGCCAACTAATGCCCGCTAGTACCTACTGAGTGTACTTAGAAATGGGCTTGCAATGATCGCCGTTAGGGCAACGCCAAAAATAATTTTTTTTGCCGAAATTCACGTGGTTATTCTGCAGCCCTCTACTTCAAGGCCAAACCCCAGGGCCTGTTCAGTTGGCATATACCGCCCTGCAGCGACTTCTACGGCTTCGTGTGCACCGAGGACCTGCTGAACCGCACCCACCCTCAGTGGCAGCCCTATAAGCAGGCCAGCGTTGGATACCTTGTCCGCGCTGCGCTCCGCTACGTCTTAGGTACTTTCCGCTTTGTATGCCTGACGACCGAGACCCGCAAGGCATTGAGTTACGCAATCGACGATATACATAGAAAGGCCATTTATATGGGTTGCTGATTTTATTACTCTCAGCCACATACGTACACGTCATCTGGAATGATAGATCGAAGCATCGTATATATATTCAGGAACCATCGATTCGACGACACGCAATGAATATATAGTCAATAATTTTTCCCACTTGCTTGACCGACATGGAGTCATGGCCGCGTTCATGTTTCACGGAAAAAATGCCTGAACTTTAAATCCGCATGTACAGACCAGCAAAAGTAGTGTACAGCCGCAACTAACCTTTCTACGTATTCATTTTCTGTTTTTGAACTTATCGAGTATTGACGCTCTTTCGTTCTAACAGCTGTATTTATTCTGCGGGTTGCAGAGTCTTCCTTCTCCCATGCGTCAACCATTATGAGCCAGTGTGCATTTTTGTTTCGTTGCTGTTGTACATGGTTATTTTATTGCCATTGATTGTGTACCATTAGTTTTATAACAATTCAGCTCGCCCTTCTCTTTACAGGTATCATGCGTGCGAGATAAGAGGATTTCAGCCCGGATGTTTAACGCAGAGACTATTTGTGTTAACAGCCATGCAAAAGAGGCATTCATTCGAGGTTTTTTTAACCAACTACTTTAAAAGTAAAGAAAAAATTATCAAACTTTATTCAAGATTCAATCTTGAGTGAGCACTGAAGCGCCTGTTAGCTTTGTTTGGTTATGTAGCTGGATAAATGGAATTAGTAGCTATTTGCAACACAAGGAAAGGAAACACACAGTGGTCTCAGGAAGCACAGGAAGCCTACGCGATTCGAAATTTGGGTCACTTAATTTCGTCTTTCTCTTTCGTTTTTCGCTGCACGCAGAAAATGCGAAAAGTATTGGGACACCGGACAATGCTCTTGCTCAAGTGACTATGTTTGTCCACAACTGTTCCTCTGCACGTAAGTATTGTGGAGGCACGCATAATTCTCTCAAGAAATAATGATTTTGCAAATATACACTAAACGAATCAGACCGAGAGATTCATCTTAGGAAAAGTATTACATATGTTCAAACTTTGGCAACAGTCGAACGAAGAATGATTTATTTATTAAAGGAGATTTATCGGGAAAGTTTGCAAACGGTTCCGGATACAACACAGTTCATAACACAGATATTTAGCGAGCAGAAGAACGACGCAGATCAAGTCTGCAGGGTTGCTGGCTGTAACTAAGCACCACTGATACTGTCGTCGAGTGTTCGGCTACGCCATTGTGTATGCACTGCAGCCGCATTTTAATGGGCGTGGGCGTCAAATTGCACAACTCTATGGTACCCATTTGTGACGTCGAACCACCTTTTTAAGGTAAGAGTGTTCAGGCTGAATATTTATGAAGGTTAGGCTTGTATGCATGTTTTAATGTCGCGCACATAGCGCACATAGCTAATGGCTATCCGACGTCATTGATGTGACCTAATGCAAGAAGTGACATAGCGACACGCAAGTGCGTAATGTTCCCCAATTGGACCCAATATTAACATTACTTACTGGAATTCATTAAGATCCAACCTGGTGCAGTGATGGCGTAGAGGTAGAGCATCCGGCTCGCATGCAAGAGGACCGGATTTTAAATCCCAGTGCGGTGCAATTCTTCACCAGAGACGAAAAAAAAATTCTACGTATCGATAGAATTGGACATCCAGTCCTTGGGTGCGGCCTTATCTCGGTGACCAGAACTGATAATGGACTTCCTCACCGGAACAGGATTTTTCCACACTGGTGCAGTACTTAGCCATAATCTCCTATGTGAATGAACCAATTTTATGTGGGGACAGGGTGGAGCCAGCTTGCTTAAAAAAGGTTTACTAAGAGAGATAAGGGAGAGGCCTTTGCTCTGCAGTGGGCGCAATCAGTACAGCAGTAATATTTTCTAAAAGTGCGCGAGTATTCGACATTTACAAATAGCGAACCCAATATCCCCCTATTAGGTTCGATGCATGCTCAAACATATTCATACGAACCGAATTAGCTTTTTAAGAACTGGAACAAAAAAATGCCGTATTGGTTTTTTCACGAATTTATCAGTAACAGTGCCCACTCCATCGACAATCTGCGCGGGCAGCTGGGCTCAGCTCCGCGATGCGGTCCATTTGTCAGGCGGTGTTCATAAAGCTTGTATATACATGTCCTTCGAGAATGGTTTACATAGGGGCTAGAAACCCCTGACACTGAGCGCAATCCTGAAGGTCATAGATCAGTTGTCAGCCACCCTTCAGTTAGTCAAGTGTTGCACTAGTCGATTCGTTTTCTTTATCCGCCACAAGATAATTGTTCTCTGGTTATGACATGACGGTCACAGAGTCTACTCAGAGTTCGCCCCCACCGTGCCAAGCGGGGCTGCGGATTCCACCAGCTCCAGCTATAAATCCCTGAATTATAGTCGTACCACAGCACCGCCACTAGCGAATTGCTGTTTTCAGTCGCACATCACAAACAAGCAACATTTGTGCAAATATTTGTTTCGATTCTTACTTGACTCTTATTCGATTCACTTTCCTGGTATAATATTCTACATTGATTCGGTAGAAAACCTTTGGTTTCGGAAAACTGGCTAAACTGTTCTACGGCATAGTTAAAGCATTTGACGAGAGCTGGAGGTCTTAATTTTATGAAGATAGCGTTAAGGAGCCTGTGTCGCAGAAAAGCCGGCGTCGACGTCGTTGGCCGTGAAGAACAAATGGACGAAAAATTCAGAGTGAAGCAACCTGGCAGGTTGGCAGGTGGCAGGAGCCAACCTGTTCACCGGAATGTGAGCAAACTGGCCGCAGTGAGAGGTGACAGTTAAATTATCGATTAGACGCGATAGCTTGCTCGAGCAGAGCAACCTGGGTCTCGCAAGCACCCCCGGTGGCAGCACCTGCCATCGCAGGCCAGTGACAGATTGCTTAACTCAGAGCCACTGCGTCAGGAGTGGTATGAGGACTCCCAGACATCTATGAATGCAAAGAAGAAAATGACCAATTCTGTATACATGGGCATTAACCCATTAATGCTATAGCGTTGTACCTTTAAGGCGGAGCTCAAGGATACGCTCTTCATTTTTCGTAAGTAAAAAATATCTAGAGGGAACTCGTAGGCAATTTCAGGTAGCTTTGCTTAGACAAGAATGTTTTTCTCTTCTGTCCATTTCTCTCTCCCCTACGGCGTCCCTGTAATTTTGTCCTTTGTTATTCAATTCTTTCTGTTCTCATCTCGTTATACTCGTCTTCTATTTGTTCTGCTTCTTCTATTTTCTGCTCCTCCGTCTTCTTTCGCTTTTGAATTACCTTGACATGGCTCTCCTCTGGCTCGCCTTGGCTTCTCGCTGATTCGCTTGGGCGACAAGCCAAGCCAAGGGAAGACAAAGCAAGGAAGAACAACAAGGGGCTTCAGGTTTAGATAGCCTTGATGCTCTCGGTGTGAAGCTACTTGAGGAAATGATCTACATTTCTCGTTTTTCGTGTTGATTTTGCAACTCCAGGCGTTTTTTGGTTGGTGTAAGTAGCTATTTAACATATTATTTTAGGAAGCAGCACCAAACTGAAAAACGTACGTCCGAGTACGAAGGAAGCAATTACACTGAAATATTACAAAGCGTCGAGAAATTGAGAGAGAGAGAGAGGGTTTATTGATAGGAAAGGCAGAGAGGTTGGCCTGCAAAATAAATATCTGGCCTGCTACTCTGCTCTGGGGGACGGGAAGAGGAGATAAAAGAAGGTCACGATGGGGGACGATGATGATGGGAGGAGGCAGATGAAAAAAAAAAGAACAAGGCACACTTTCTGACATCACAAACGCGAGACAAGGTCCGTGTCGCTCAAAAAGCGTGAGAGCGCTCGTGTTGCCTTTACAGTTCTAAAACTATCTTGCCAAGCGCCGAGGATCAAATCCTCAGAGAGGAGCGATGTGTCCATAGGCTTCAGAGCAGATGCGAGTATGAGTCTTTCACGTGCATACGCTGGACACGCCACTAAAACATGTTCTATAGTCTCTAGCACGCCACATGTGGTACATTCCGGGGAGTCCGCTTGTCCTTTAAGTGCAAGTATTTGCGCGTGAATGCCACGTGTAAGCGTAGTCTACGGATAACGCATGCAATAGGGCGAGGTATTCCGCGAGGAACTGAAAAGGTCATCGTCGGATCTAGCCGTTTAAGGCGGATGTGGCGGGTGTCTGGCAGGGCCCAGTACCTAGCCGTCGCCCTCCTCATCAATTGCGAAAGGAGACAAGTTGTGTCCACTATAGAGAACGGTACAGCTGTACGCAGGCCACTGCTGAAGGCGCTCCTTGCTTCAGCGTCGGCGGTCTCATTTCCATCGAGTCCGCAGTGTCCGGGGATCCACTGAAACACTATACGGTGGCCGTTTCCCTGAGCAAATGATACGAGACTAATGATATCAGTTCCAACATACGTCTTCAGAAAGTGAATTAGGTCGCGTAAAGGCCAATGAATGAAAGACTCTACGAAGTGTTTAGTACAGTGTATTTCTACTAGAGAGCATTTTGGGGGTTCCTCTTGAGGTGGCGTTTCCAGAGGGCACTGTGAAAGCAGTGCGTAAAAATAACTCAGTCTACGCTACCATCTTGTGTGTCTAGGTGCGACACTTTTCCTACCAGAAAAATAAGTATAGCTAAAAGACAACAACCTGACCCCCATTTCGTGGCTAGTATTTCATTTCTTACGGTCTTTTTTCCTCACTCGAAGAGACGTCCTCCCGCACACGTGAGGCGTTCCTGGTCGTGCTGGAGTCCGTCGGGCTCGGCGGTTTTCCCTTCGTTGCCGACGAAGACGGAAAAAAGGAGTGGCGGCTTGACGAGGTTGTGGCCCTTTGTCTGAGGCTCCTGGACGTGGCGCCCTTCTTCCACGTCGAGCTACCCGATCCCCACGCCGAAGACGAGGATGTACTTGTGAGCAAGTGACGTTAGAAAGTTGCCCCCTCTTAGACTACCCTCCGATTCATTCGCCTCTTAGCCTGGGCTGCTCGAAAACTGTCGGGAGATATGGCTTGAGGCTAAAGTAAATTAAAGGAGGTAAAGTACCAGTTTGGCCACGGTTGGAGTTACGCACGGCATTATATTAACCAAACTTAGTCGTTGGTAGGCCGGCATACCCATGAAATGAGTTCCAAACGACCTACGTCATTTTTGTGATTGTTTGATTTACTAAGTAGTAAAAAAAGGTGCAGATGATAAGAAACAGTTTTTATTATTGTAAACTGAAAAATGAAGTCATTTCGATGTAAAACTTTTAGATTCCGTTTCGCTAGATGAGCAGGGGTTTTCAATTTTGTCTGTATTTTTGGAACGCTGTTATCAGAAGCATAATTTTTTTGCAGTTAAGAAATCCATCAGCATTTTGATGAAGAAAAATGTAAAATAGTACTTTTTTCGAAATTATTGAGTTTTCAAAGTGGCCTCATACCTTAAACTTCTGAAACTCATTTCGTAATCTTGCTGTTATTTCACCTGCGGTTGCGTTATTAAGATTTTTATTATTAATACACTACAAAAATTAACAAAATTTGCTTGGTTGATGTCGTGTTTTTAAAACGCGTAAGGTACGTTTCGACTCGTGCGCCGTTCATGGACGACGCAGCTGACAAGGCAGAGTCCGCTGGTGCCCCGCCTGGAACAGTTCGAGCCAAACAAGCACCTGGACCGCCTCATCAGCACATGGTGGGCGCTGAGAATGCTCATTCCGGCTCTGAGGCAACAGACAATGACCGACGTGGAGGCTGTACTCAGCATCTTCAAGGACGTCGCTCGGGTGAGAGACACTTGAATCATCCATCACCAATAGCCGGAAGAACTTACAGGGACCCAGAAAGGGGCTGTCAATAAAGGTGCGATATGTCTGGGATGTTAGAGGACGACGGTTCATAATTATCCTCCAGCAAGAATTATTTTAATCAGTTTTGTGGAAGCTGAGTTATATGCCGACAAAATTTGAACTTCCACCTTTTCGCGCCTCTCCCTCTCCTCTTGAACGCCGAAAAGGCGGCGCTCCTCCGCCGGCCCCACTCACTCAGGCCTTGCCCTACCTCCGCTGGCTGCGGCGCGCGGAGTGGCCGCGGCCGCAGTAGCGCGTGACGTCTGAAAGGATCTGGCGCTGTGAACCAATGATAACCCCAGGCTGCTGGCGTTGCCGATGCAACGCTTCTTTATATATCTGGAAGGGAACATAGAAACAAAATATATTTTGAAAAACCGGCTGTATCAGAATTAGGCGGAGAGATAAAATGCGTTCCGAAACAAAGCTGTCGCACATGTATTCACAAACTGCTGGTGTAGCATCGATCAGTGAAGCTCGAAAGAGAAAACGAGACACCCTGACTCTTCGTCCTGCCTTGTATAGAAATGAGAACCATAATACGGTTGCATGCAATACCTCAACGCATATGTGCGCTCATAGCCATGTCTATTTCGATCAGAAAACCTTAGACGGCATTTTACCGAGAGTGCTTGAATTCCGGGAAATTATTCGCAGGAGTTCAAAAACATCTGATTATCATGCAGCTACTGTGAAACCGTGAGCAGTTAGCGCTGAAAAAGATACAGATGAAGATCCTTGTTTCCGAATCTATTCAGCGTCTTTTACTTGCTGGTCCAAGTGTGTGTGTGCACATCTGAATTTCATGATGACGCCCTCTATGAACAGACCAAGCCAACTATTTCCAGTGAGTTCTTTGTCCGGTGCTTCCTTCATTAGGACAGATACGTGGTTTAAGCGATTGATGGTGTGCCATTATAACTAAGCCAGGTAGTCAGATACAACTTCAAGCCTGCGATTGTGAACCTATTAACGATATTTTTTTTTTGCCGCACACAAGCCCCTAACACCTTCAACATAAAACATCTCGCTAATTCTTCCACAGTTATGTCCGCTAAAAATGCAACGCTAAATTGTGACACTTGCAGTCTTGGTTTCGAGTTCTTCGTCATGTATATGAAAACTGTTTTTTTGTGTGTTTCCCTCAGCGTACAGAGGCGACGTACAATTTGCTGGAATATTTTCTTATAGCATGTCGAATATCAGTTAATAGGAAGTTACTATAACTGCTGGAAGTACACAAAAGCGCATTATTTTTGCTGCAGCAAAACTCTCGATATCTTGCAGGCGTCTGAAACGACGGACTTTGCCTCCAGCCACGAGATGCGTGTTCAAGTTAAAGATCTCCCTGCTCTACATTATGTAAGCTGGAACCTTTCGTCTTCTGAAGTGTGCACAACCTAATATTGTTAGCTGCTGTGATTGCACCATGTCATATTAAGTTGCTCTGTTGACAGTTGCTTATACTTCGCACTGAAAGATTTTTCTCAGAGTGTGTTGTAGCTAGCTCAAATTTGTTCAATTGAGGTTAATTTAGTACCTTTCATCTTTTAAATACTGTTCTCTTATGCCGAGCAATGCATGCAGAAAAAAAATATTTCGCGAAACAGTCAGCTTGACAGCACGGCTTCCTTCATTTTCTTGCTGAAAGATTTTGTGACCAGTAATAAATGCTTATTTTCCGAGATTTCTTGTTTTTAATTTTAAAATGGCTCCATGATCTCAATAACGAAGGATGCCTTGTGTCAGCTCCGCCGGAAACGTTGTTCCCCTATCCCTGATGAGCTCGCTGGAAGATGCTTTCAGCGAAAACTTTCGCGTTTTATGCATTCGTTCTGGTACGCAGGACATTTGCCTCTGTGTAGCGGGTCAGGTAGTCGCCCCGACGACAATCCACTTGTTTTCATTTGTTTATATTATGAAAAGGCCAAGCCAACCTGGTGGAAGGACCTTGACGATGGTTCAGTTGGAATAAACAGTGCTACTGTTGTGGTCGGTGGCATATGTTGGCGATGACATGCTAGGAAGGTTTTCATGTTGAGTGCGACATGAAATCGGAAGATAGGCAGCGCCAGTAATACTTACCTTGAGTTCAGTGGAAAGTGCGCTAAACAAAAAGGCACCGAGGTGTCTGTTCTTCAAGTGAACTCTTTAGACTTCGCGAAGGCTTTTAGGCACCACAGGAAAGTATAAGGTTTTGTTTCATGCGAAATTCATCTTAACGTGGACATCACTCTGTACGGAGAGGGAAGCCGATGCACGCTTTAGCTGTGCTATAAGTCATGAAGGCTTGCATCCCATGCAGCCAATGAGGCATTGGAGGCCGATGTCCGAGCATTGCTTCTGAGAGGAAGTGCCGGCGCGAACAGACCTTAGGAAAGCGTCGTCATCGTCAGCCTCGTGCACGAACAGGGGCTTGTGACAGGCAATAAGCTTAATAGTGCTGGCGTCCAGACTTGTAAACAACGTTCACATCAAACTGTTGGATTGGAAGATCCATGGAGAGAGACGGCCAGATGGGTCCGTCCTGTTGTAAAGCCAGCACAACGCGAGTTGTTCAGTCACAACTCATAAGCGCTTGACGTGCACTACGAGTGAAATTTTGACATGGCCGATGCTATCGCAAAGTACTCCTGCTCCGTCGATGAATAGTTGGCATCTGCCTTTGAGAAAGAGTGGCTAGCACACCCTGTAACTTTTTCGTGGCCTTGGTGTTTAAGGACGAGAACGGAGCCTAGGCGCACGCTGCCTGCGTTGGTATGAAATTTGGTTTCGGGATTTTCCTCGAAGCGTCTAGGCATTGGCGAAGCTTGCTATGTGGTATTGGTTACGCGAGTCCTCTGCTGATTAACCGGAAAGGGCATAGTATGCAGATGACTTCCTCTCGAAAAGCATTCGCGGTGGCACGGTTAATGTGTTGGCATGCTTCGCTCAAGTTGGTGACGAGGTATTCAGCTTTCCCATGCCAGAAACGGGCGATACCTCGTGTAATGCCCAGTGCGTTGTGTAGGAAACTGCACATTTCCCATGGTGATGCATTCGACGTTATTGGAACTGTGTAGGCACAGGAGATGGCGACACTGGGCAGTTGTGCGATGCTTTGTTCTTCATCGAGGACACTCAGGGCCTTTTGGAGCTGCAGGGTTGCCTTCGAAGGTTTGACTTCGTTCGGCGAAAATGTGATGAGCATGCATCTAAGGTGAATAACGGCTTGTGCACGGTTATGAACCTTATACCCAAGGTTACGGTGCGGCAGTGCCCTTGGATCACAGTGAAGTTGGTAGGTTACTTGTGTTTTGGCCTTCACTCTCATGGTACACAGTCATGCTTGCAGAATCAGATGGCCGCTCGCAGTGGGGATTTGTGCGCCATCCCATTCAGTCGTCACTTGATACAGCTGTGCGGCGGACCAAATTAGCACGCAACCGTCTGCTCGAATACCAATTAAAGCTGCTCCTATTTTACGCCTGTCGATAGGAACTGCCAGGTCGGAGGTTATTGTTCTGAAGTTGCACATTGGTCTTCATGTTGGATCACGGTTTCATCGGGTGTTCGTACTATAGCTTGTTCACCTCAGTCTTTTGCGTTGTTGTGGAAACTGCATCGCGACGGTGCCAGCTTAGTCTCGGCGATGGTGTCGTTGAAGTTTACGCGGCGTGGTCGTTCGTCATCGGTGCTGGAGGATACTTGTCGTTTCGCCGTGACGTAACCTCTCCTCAAGAGGGTAGTTTTTAGTTTCATCTGCGTGGGCTGGGCATCCTTTCGCGGGCAGGCGATGCGACGAATGAGGGTTACGGCGACGGGGACTTCAATGAACTGCGGGGTGAGTACTCGTCGGGACTTAATAGTCTTCCACCTTTATTCGTTGCAGTCCGGATCGCGGACGAGATTAATCGCAGAAGCCACGGAGACCCATCCTTCGGTATGGACAGTGTCAAAGGGTGCGGCCGGCTTCCCGGCAGTCAGAGCGCAGGTGGCGGCTATCAGCGATTATTCAGGCATCGCATTTCCGGGCACTTGCAGGTGGTTTGTAATTTGTTCGGGCGATAGCTTCAGCGCAATCGAAATGAGCAGCCTCACTCATGAATATTGTAGGCGAAGAAGCCCAGTAGACGTTTCGCGCTCTGACACCGATGACGGCCGCACGAGAACCCCTGGCCCTGAGCTACGCCACCGCTCTGCTTAGCTCGGGTCTTCATTAAGGCACGTCAAGCCCCCTGTCGATATGAGCCTGTTGTAGCTAAAGCGCCACTTGTTTACACGTGTAAGCGAGAACCCAAGCTTGGAAGCGTGGTGGCTTAGCTCATGGCCTCCTGTTTCTCATGGTAAGACCATTGGTGTCAAGGTGCTAAGTGGCTGCTGAACTTGTTTGCGTAGAGCGTCCATAAGAAAAGTTGCTTCTTTGCGATTTCGGAAAAGCTGCCAAAAACCAACGCAGTTATTTTCGTATGATCTCTCAAATGATCACCTGCGGGCTGTCACTGCTTGCAAGGGAGTTGTCCAGGTTGTTGGCATGAAGGACTTCAACTTGTCTGTATAACAGGCAAGCATTTAATTCTAGGGCTTTCGCAACAAGGTTGTTTCTATGGTAAATTCGATGAAGGTGTTGGATGGATTGATAAGACAAGCGAAAATGTTTACCTTCGGTCCTCTTTACCAATTCTTGACCCTCTTTTTTCGAGCATCTAATGGTCTGCTCGACGGAAGAGGCGCCTCGTTTCATGGGCAGAGGAAGTGACCATGTAGTTCGGATGCTGATTGGAGATGCAAGCATAACCTTGGCTAGTTAATCCCGGTTGGCGTTTCTAAATGTAATATAATAATAATAATAATTGGTTTTTTGGGGGAAAGGAAATGGCGCAGTATCTGTCTCATATATCTTTGGACACCTGAACCGCGCCGTAAAGGAAGGGTAAAGGAGGAAGTGAAAGAAGACAGGAAGAGAGAGGTGCCGTAGTGGAGGGCTCCGGAATAATTTCGACCACCTGGGGATCTTTAACGTGCACTGACATCGCACAGCACACGGGCACCTTAGCGTTTTTCCTCCATAAAAACGCAGCCGCCGCGGTCGGGTTCGAACCCGGGAACTCCGGATCAGTAGTCGAGCGCCCTAACCACGGAGCCACCGCGGCGGGGCTTCTAAATGTACTCAAAATCTCGTTTTTAAACACTTCCCACGCGCGAAAAGAGTTCCGTTGTCGAAAGTTTTTGTTTAATTTATGGGGTTTAACATCCCAAAGCGAATCAGGCGATCAGGGACGCCGTAGTGGAGGGCTCCGGAAATTTGGACCACCTGGGGATCTTTAAAGTACACTGACATCCCACAGAACACGGGCCTCCAGAAATTCGCCACCATGGAAATTCGACCACCGCGGCCGGGATCAAACCCGCGTCATTAGGGTAAGCAACCGAGCGCCATATCCACTGAGCCACCGTGGCGGCGCCGTTGTTGAAAGCTTCTACTACCCGCTGCGGTGGCTCAGTGGTTAGGGCGCTCGGCTACTGATCCGGAGTTCCCGGGTTCGAGCCCGACAGCAGCGGCTGCGTTTTTCTGGAGGTAAAACGCTAAGGCGCCCGTGTGTTGTGCGATGTCAGCGCACGTTAAAGATCCCCAGGTGGTCGAAATTATTCCGGAGCCCTCCACTGCGGCACCTCTTTCTTCGTTTCTTCTTTCACTCCCTCCTTTATCCCTTCCCTTACGGCGCGGTTCAGGTGTCCAACGATATATGAGACAGATACTGCGCCATTTCCTTTCCCCCCAAACCAATTATTATTATTATTAAAGCCACTTCCTGGTCAGGATACTCCGCGACATCGACGTAGACTGTCTCCTGGAGCTTAGAATAGTTCTTGCGTAGTCATTTGCCCGCACTTTCCGCCTTGCGGTGTAGTGTTCAGGGTGCATGTTTTTGGGGATGGGATTAGTATA
Source organism: Amblyomma americanum (assembly GCA_030143305.2). Lineage (NCBI taxonomy): Eukaryota > Metazoa > Arthropoda > Arachnida > Ixodida > Ixodidae > Amblyomma > Amblyomma americanum. Next base: position 53,342 of record JARKHS020023059.1, on the reverse strand, counting down.
GAGCTGTTTGTGTATATCGCTGGGGAGCTGGCCTACGGGACTGTGTGTGGATTCGTATTCAATTTGTAATTCTCACGCTATGCTTCTTCCTGCTGGGGTTCTTGATAGACGCCCGTACTGAGCTACACGATGGGCTTCCTCCAGTTCCGTCATCGTATTGTGTATTCCTAGCTGTAGAAGTCTCCCAGTGGGTGTACACGTGGGGAGATGAAGGGCGGATTTGTAGGTTTGCCTGAGGAGGCAATATAATTTGTCCTTGTCTGATTGATGGAGATGTCAGTAACGTATAGAGTAGACGATAGGACTCGGGAAGAAGGCCTGAACCAACCTCCTGAGGTCCGCCTCCTTCATACCCTTGTGCTTGTGCGCAATACGCCTGATTATTCTGTTAGTCTGGCTGACACAGCCAATGAGTGTCTTTAGAGTGACTATATTCCTACCGTTGTTTTGAACGTGCATGCCTAGAACACGAAGGGTAGCTGCCTCGGGAAGCGGGACCCTGTCTACATGCACTAAAATGGGTGGAGGAGTGCTTTTGGGAAAAGGGCCACCCCTGATCACCAAGAGCTCCGATTTCTGAGGGCAGAATGAAAGACCAACGCTACCGGCATAGCGGACTACGGTGTCAGCCGCCGCCTGCAACGCCTCCTCCATTTCTCCATCCCTGCCAGTCGTGACCCATAAAGAGACGTCGTCGGCATAAAGAGAGTGTGAGAGGTTGGGGATGGCCGAGAGTGCTCAAGCCATTGTGATTAAGGTGATGATAAAGAGGAAAGGCGAGAGTACCGACCCTTGCGGGGTTCCTCTACTACCTAGGGGGAAGGTGTCAGATACCAGAGACCCTATCTGTATCTCAACCATCCTGTCAGAAAGGAAGGCTTTGATATAGCTATGGACTCGTTCACCTACATTGAGCCCGGAGAGAGGTTAGTATTGCCTCGTGGTCGATATTGTCGAATGCCTTGGTGAGATCAAGAGCCAGGATGGCCCTATAGTTCTCTTATGGATTGGGCTAAGGACTTCTTCCGAAATGCGAAGCATAGTGTCTTAGGTCGAGAGATGGGGTCTAAAGCCTAGCATGATGTCTGGTAAGAGCCTGCTTGCGTGCACGTGGTTCAGGAGGCAGTTGAGGACCACATGCTCCATCAGCTTACCCATGCAAAATATAAGCGGGATGGGTCTGAGATTCTGTAATGCTAGCTTCTTGCTGGGTTTCGGAATGAAGACAACCTTCGCGTGTTTCCAGGATTGAGGGAGTTCCCCTTCCCGCCAGCGCTTGTTCATGAAGTCGGTGAGTTCCCTCACTGACTTCCCGTCGATGTTGCGCAGGGTGCGACTTGTGGCTTCATCCTTGCCAGGAGCGGAAGAAGTACGGAGTCTGTTAAGGGCTGCTCGCACTTCTGACTCCGCAATTTCCTCGTCCAGTCCAGGTTTGACGATACCCTCATAGCTCGGGAGGGGTTTCTGAGGAGACATATCTAAGTATCTGTTTCTCAGCTCCTCCAGTAGATCGTCATTCGGAAAGGGGTTCTCGTGAAGGATACGGATTATGTCCTTCCTGTGGGCGGACCTGCAGTTCTCTAGGTCTAAAAGATAGCACAGCAAATGCCACTTGTTTTTCAGTCCCAGTTTACTGCTTAATTGATCGCAAACCTGGCCCCATTGCTGCTTGGCCAAGTTATCTGCATGGCTACGATGTCCTTAGCTAGTCGACCTATTCTTAGGCGTAGGTTACGATTGCGTTTTTGGGTGAGCCATCTCCTCTGACGGCTCTGGTACGCTTGCCACATATGGAGGAGACGACCATCCAACGACGAGATCTCATACGGAGAGGGAATCTCGTGGGTGGCAGTCTCCACATCCTGTATGAGACTCGAGGCCCAATCCTCCAGGTTGTGAATAGTGTCAGAAGCAGTTTGCTCCCTTAAGGTTCTGAACCTATCCCAGTCCGCGATGCCGGCTGGTCGCTTGTTCTTTCCTTTCAGAGAACCCTGCTTAACGATTGACATGACGATGTAGTGGCCACTCTCGAAATTTTCCAGAGTGTTGATCCACTCTACGTTCGATATATTCTTGCCTAGAGTGACATTCGGGCAAGTGTTCGCTCCTACACTGTTTCCAATCCGCGTAAGCATCGCGGGGTCTGTTTACAGGGTGAAACCCGTGTCCTGTATGTGGTTCCATAAATGCGTGCCCTTCATATTATTCCTCTTGTATCCCCAAGCCGTGTTATGTGCGTTGAAATTCCCAACCACCTGGAGTGGAGAGGATCCAGCCTTCATGACCGCCTTATTTACGGCAGCGATGATTGGGTTGTGGTCAGCTTTTGGATTGCTGTACATGTTAAGGAAGTATAAGGGGCCGAGGCCTATCTTTTGCGGGAGGAGCTCAATCAAGAAGCAGTCCACGTCGATGCCGTCGAGCGGGTGTGTTATTGCAATCAGATTCCTCTAAACGAGGACTGCCGTGTGTGGTTTAACTATATCTGGAGGAGAAAATCACTTATAACCCTACAGTTCGACCTCGCCACCTGCAGAGCTAGCTTACACGCAGGCCACCTGCAGGCCACCTGCAGAGCTATCACATCCGGAGCTTCTGGTCCCATGTTCTTGATACAAAATTGTAGACTGTCCCGCTTAGCGCGAAAGACCCTGCAATTCCACTGCCATATTTTATTACTTTATGATTGACCGCTATGATGGAGTCTGGCTTGGTTAATGGGGACGGATCTGTGAGGCTGGGAGCTACCATTCGGCAAGGGAGCGGATGGTCCCAAAGCAGAGAGGACATCCAATCTTTCCTTTATGGTTTTTACTTCGTTAATAGTGGTGGCTTGTGTGGCCTCAATATTACTGTTATGCCTTTCTATAGCATCCATGCGGCCATTAATCTGGGTTGAGAAAGCGTTGAAACGCACAACTATGTGGAAATTGACTTGATCCATGATCACTGTGAGGCGTTCCTCGATCTTCTCAGCGAAGGTTGAGAGTGCCCTCTTTTTCGCAGGAGGGCTGCATTGGGGAGATGATGCAGGGGAAGACGACACTTCCGAGGCTGAAGAGGGTGCCTCTGTTGACATCGGAACTTCACTAGAGAACCCCGCATCCGAGGTAGAACTCGAGGAGTTCCCCCTAATCATGCGGAGCTCGGCATATACTGCGTCTAAGCTAGCCTTAAGCAGCCTATTCTCATCTCTTAAGACCTGCTGCTTCGAATCCAGAGATGTACTTTGTTTAGATTGGGAGACCACGTGTGCCCAGCTCACCTTCTTGTCTCTCGACCTGCCGGCAGCTGATCTTCCTTGTCCCCCTCTTCCTTCTTGAAGTGGTGGGAAGAACATGGATTGGCTCCGGCTCCTCCGGCACTGTCCGGAGTGTGGTTCCGGTGGCTGGAGTTGGATCGTGATATTCTCCGGCAGCGGTCTCCACCCGACGAAGATCTTTGGCCGTCCACACGGAAAAGCTCATTTTGGTCTTGACTTTCTCTTGCTGGGCTTAGGACGTATGAAGCGGTACTTGCATTTCTTGTTCCCCGTGAGGTGGGAGCCGCTGGAGATGATGCAGTTCGGCGTGCAGTCCGGGTCTTCTTTCGGAAGGTGCTTCTCCTCGCATCGGTGACAGATTCGTCCTTGCTTTCCGACAGACGTCGGTGGGATGACCGGCGTTACAACAGTTGAAACACGACTCCACTTTGCTGTAGAATAGGTAGCAGATGTACAGGCCTCCTCGGAAGCACAGAGATTGGGGTACCTTGGTTCCCGTGATGGTTAGGAGGACCGAAGTGGTCTTTCTTAGCTGCCGGGCGTCCACGATCGGAAGGATCGGATTGAAGGGGATCAAGCCATCCATGATCTTTGTGTAGTTTTCACCGCTGTGGGCATGGCAGATGATTCCTCGGACGGAGTCGTCCGGGGGTGAGAAGTAGGCACTCATCTCGAATGTCTGGTCTTCGAGTTTCAGGTTCTTCAGGTCGACATACTTCTGTGCTTTGGTATCCACCGGAGTACTAATTGTGAACGTATTGTTCACTGGATTAACACGAAGACGGTCTGTCTTCAATGCCTCTTGGTAGATGAGGCCGAGTGGTCGGCATACGGGGGTAAAGATAGTCGGCGTCCCGACCGCGCGGAGGCTAAGTCCGCCACGTGGCCTCACCACAACCTTGTAGTCATCGATGGAAGCCGTGGCAGCGGCGACTGCTGTTTCCTGGGCGGGTGGCATTGCAGCTGCGACTTCTTGATGGCTGACTTGGCAGCAGCGCCGCCAGATTGCGTTACCGTGGACGTGGCGGTACTAGCGTTCGGGGTACTTGCGAGCTCCTTCCTGGCTCGATGTCGGTCGTGAAACTGCAAGCGGTCTCCCAATGCTGGGTGTTCAATTTCTCCGGGGATAAGTCCTCCCTTTGCACAGCGTACTCCATCTTGGGTAGAGTCAGAGCCGACCACGTGGTCTAAGCACAGCGCTGCGAGGCGTTAGGCCCATCCGCGGGCTTGCCGGGCTCGGCAGGAGAACGCCCTAAAAAGGCGGAAAATGCCGCAATTTTCCAAAAATCATTGACCTATAGTGACGCACACCTCCCCTGACCTCTGCAAATGTGATCCCGGACCACTGGCTTCGTAAAAACGCCAGAAATTGGCCAAAGAGCAGGAGCCTATGCGGAGCACGTCCACACCGCAAGGCGTCCAGATGGCGTCCCCAAGTGAGAGAGAGAAATAACTTTAGTTTTCACCCTCAAAACCTCGTGTTCATTTTCAATCGAGCTCAAACGGAAGCGTAACGAAACCCAGAACCGGACAGCCAAGTCGCCTATGAAAGGTCAAAACAAACTTGCAGCTTCTGTCAAGCCTTTTTTAAGGCTTTTTACTTGCCCCCCCCCCCCCTCAACATCACTCCTGTCCAGTAGACGCTGGGTGAATAATAATAATAATTGTTTTTTTTGGGGGGGGGAAAGGAAATGGCGCAGTATCTGTCTCATATATCGTTGGACACATGAACCGCGCCGTAAGTGAAGGAATAAAGGAGAGAGTGAAAGAAGAAAGGAACAAAGAGGCGCCTAGTGGAGGGCTCCGGAATAATTTCGACCACCTGGGGATATTTAACATGCACTGACATCGCACAGCACACGGGCGCTTTAGCGTTTTTCCGCCATAAAAACGCCGCCGACGCGGTCGGGTTCGAACCCGGGAACTCCGGATCAGTACTCGAGAGCCCTAACCACTGAGCCAACGCGCCGGATTTGTGCGCCTTTACTTTTATGAAAATGAACGGTCTTCGCAAAGTCGTCAACGCCAATGAACTCTATGAACGCTGTCGGCTCACTCGTTTTGTTTCGTTTTTGAAAGGAAATGGCACAGTAACCTTCTCACTTATCTCGGTGGACACCCGAACCGCGCCGTAAAGGAAGGGATAAAGCAGGGAGAGAAAGAAGAAAGAGAAAACCGAAGATTGCAAGTTGGAATTTGAGGAGGGACCCGCCGCGGTGACTCAGTGATTAGGCGCTCGGCTACTGATCCGGAGTTCCCGGGCTCGTACCCGACCGCGGCGGCTGCGTTTTTAAAGCGACCGCTTTACTGGCCCCGAACTGGCGATTTCGCCGTGGCGGTACTCAGAGGCGGAACATGACGTCACAAGGCTTGCCTCGCCGCGGATATTTTCCCTCTCTCTCGCTCCTTAATCACTACTGCGCATGCGCCACGTGTAGCACCGAGCCACAGGTGTTCTGCCGCTGAGCAGCGCCGCGCCTTAACTCTTCTTGTTCTTCTTCTCCTCAAGTAATATGGCACATACCCACGTGGGGGGATTGGCCAAGGTGTAGTCGAATAAACAAAGAAGTTTCCATCGAAGATGACGTCAAAATTGTAGCACCTATCGTGAATTTTGAAAAATCAATGAATAAAAACAACAGAACAATATTGACAGTTAAATAACAGACAGCATTTTGGTGAAAAAAGAAGAGCTCGTAGAACTTTAAAAGAATTAGCACATCATCCTACCAGTTGCAATTATGTTATCGTGGAGAAACCCACAGCCCCGCCGCGGTGGCTCAGTGGTTAGGGCGCTCGACTACTGATCCGGAGTTCCCGGGTTCGAACCCGATCGCGGCGGCTGCGTTTTAATGGAGGAAAAACGCTAAGGCGCCCATGTGCTGCCGCCTTCCCGTACACTGGAGACGCGCCCTCCACGTGCGGCCTCTCCCCACCAACATGTCCAAAGAGGACCATAATGGCAGGTGCCAGGCGCGGGCGGAAGCCTTGGACCGCCATTTTGGGAATAAACCAGGAGTCTTCTACGTGGACGCCTCCGGCCCGGACCCCAAGGGATGGTACACGGCCGCGGTCGTCCACGAGGGCAAAACAGTAGACGCCCTTACTTTCAAGGCCCAGTCAGCAATTCACGCAGAAGAGGTCGCCATCGCCCTGGCAGCCTCCGACTCCTCCTCCAAATACATAATCACCGACTCGCGAGGGGCTTGTCGAAACGTCGAGCAAGGGTGGGCTACTCCCCTGGCTTATCGCATCTATCAAAATTGTAGCCGAGACTCCGATCCTGCGCACCGATCTATTATTTGGGCTCCAGGTCACCAAGGCCTCCACGGAAACGAAGCAGCCGACGCCGCCGCCCGCGCGCTCTCTCTCCGGGCGTTTCCCTCGGGACCCGACGATGACCAGGACTCCGATTTCAATCCGGTTTACACTTTTAAGGAAATATGCGATTACTACAAATCCACCCACCAAACTCTTCCCACTCCTTGCAAAGGGCTGGGGAAGGCCAACGAGCGGGTACTCCTGCGCCTGCTCACTAACACGATGCTGTGCCCGGCAACGCTCAAGCATTTCAATCCTCAATTCGACGGGCGGTGCTCACACTGTGGGGAGGTGTCGGACACCTACCACATGGTGTGGGCCTGCCAGCAGAACCCATCCCTACCCCCTATCCCAAACCCCACCCGAGAGGACTGGGAGGCGACCCTGTCCGGCTGCTGCACCCTCCAGGCCCAAAGGGCCTTAACGCAGCGTGCCCGGGCTGCGGCAACCGCCAATGGGGTGCCTGACTAGGCATCCCCACCTAGTGGTTGTAAGGGCGTGACCCTTTAGGTCACGGACCCCGACACCTCTCTCTATAATTAATAAATGTTTTTACCACCACCACCATGTGCTGTGCGATGTCAGTGCACGTTAAAGATCCCCAGGTGGTCGAAATTATTCTCGGAGCCCTCCACTACGGCACCTCTTCCTTTCTTCTTTCACTCCCTCCTTTATCCCTGCCCTTACGGCGCGGTTCAGGTGTCCAACGATATATGAGACAGATACTGCGCCATTTCCTTTCCCCAAAAACCAATTATTATTATTAGAAACCCTCAAATAGAATCCAATGCAAATCGCTTGGCGTTCGCACCAAACGACAATAATACTCGCAAAGATAAAGGGAGCCCTAACCTGGAGAGAGGGACCTCCAGGTAAATCTTTCTCTGAAGTGCGAACTTTCAATTTTCAGTTTTCTCTTTCTTCTTTCCCTCTTGTTTTATGCCTGCTTTGATTGCGCTCCGCACACTGGATAGGCAGCGCGCCCTCCCTGCCACCCTGGGAGGTGGCATGCAGTTAATGGTTGATCGTGAAAGATCGATCACCACATGAACGCTGCGGCCTAGCTATTGCAGCAACGGCGCATATAAACCACAACGCTGTCAGCGCTAATGCATTCAGGCCACATCCCTCTCTCACCACCGCCGCAAGTATCAAAGCACGAATGAGGCGTCTCCATATCCAGGGAGCCAGCTATGCTCCCTTCCTCTCTTCAAAACCATCGCCGTCTAGAACATTGTCAATGCCAACACCAATGAACACAGTGAACTCCGACATCTTTCGCTTTGTATATCCTGGATTAGCTGAGCTAATTGACATTAACTTTTATAGGGGCAAAACGCTAAGGCGCCAGGCAGTCTTAGCTTTGGATCTCTCCAAAGCTTTTGATCGCATCGAACATCAGGCGATCATGACTGCCCTATCTCCATTGAATGTGGGTGCGCGCACGTACGCCTACATTCAAGCATTCCTCACTGACCGCATGGCTGAGATACATTTTGGACCTCTCTCTTCCCCCTCCTACACGCTTCAGAGTATCGGAACTCCTCAAGGGTCCGTCCTCTCCCCCTTCCTCTTTAACATCACCCTCGTACCCCTCGCCCGAAAATTGGCAACTATCCCCCACCTCTTTATGTACACTCTTTATGGCGACGACATCACACTGTGGACCACCCACGGCAGTGACGGCGACATAGAGAACACCTCACACGAAGCAGCCACCCTCACCCAGCCACCCTCACCTAAGACAGAACATCGGACTGTCTTGTTCCCCAGAGAAGTCCGAACTGCTCCTCATCCGGCCAAAGAAACCAACGCTCCCCCCGCTCCCCCATTGCCATCGAACTGAATGGGGACCAGGTACCGGAGGTTGACACCCTCCGCGTATTGGGCCTGCATATCCAGAACGATGGCAAAAACACCACCACCCTCAAGAAACTCAAGCAGGTTGCAGGCGCGATATCGCATCTCATCCGCAGAGTTTCGGGCCATCATAAAGGCATGAAGGCGCGCGACCTCTGTCGCCTCATTCATGCCTTTGTCCTCAGCCGTGTGCTCTACACTACCCCATACCTAGAACTATCCAAACACGACATAAATACTTTGGATGCCTTGATCCGCAAGGCATTCAAAGTCGCACTTCATCTTCCCCTCAACACCCTAACAGACAGATTACTAAGCCTGGGCCTCCACAACACGATCGGGGAACTCGTGGAGACCCATCGACAGGCCCAATACATAAGGCGCACACAAACCTCCACAGGCCGGTATATCCTGGACTCCCTCGGAATCAGAATACCGGCCAACGACCCAACCCTCCTCCCCATTCCTCGATCCCTTCACCGAGAGCTGGTCATCAAGCCACTGCCAAAAAATATGCACCCCTCCCACCATGAGCAGCGCCGCAGATCCCGTGCGAAGGCACTCCACCGAGTCTACGGCTCCGAGCCGGACGCCGTATGGGTGGACGCCGCCTGCACGGGTGACGAAGCAACCGCAGCCGTGGTGGACTGCTCTTCATCCACCCTTCTCACACTACCTCTCCCCCCTGACACCACCCCAGAGGCTGCAGAGGAAGCCGCCATCGCAATTGCCATCACCCGCACGGAAGCCCAGTACATTTTAACAGACTCTAAAACTGCAATTCTAAATTTTGCGCGAGGCCGAGTCCACGTCCCTGCTTTTGGCATACTGGGCTCGCCCGATGCACCCCCATCCCGCCATGTAGAGCTTATATGGGTGCCTGCGCACTCCGGGAATACCGGAAACGAGGCCGCCAACCTTTTAGCCCGAGGTTCTTTAAACCGGGTTCAGGCGGCCTCGGATCGGGAATTCGCGAGGGAGCAAATGTACTCGTTCAGCGAGATGACGCAGGCCTACAGAACCTCGCGCCAGCTCTACCTCCCCGCCCCACCCCTCCCTAGATAACAAACACGCAACACTCTGGCGCAAACTACAGACACACACACTCCCCTCACCCCTGACCCTAGCCCACTATCACCCCTCCTTCCCCACTCCTGCCTGCACCTTGTGCCCAGAACCATTCGCCTTTCCCTCCACATCCTCTCCCTCTGCCCGGCGGACCCTCCCCCGCGCGGCCTAGAGGACCTCAAGACCTGGGAGGACTGGGAGACCCTGCTGCGCTCGGAGGACCCGGCCGTGCAGACAATCGCCACCGGCCGGGCTGCCAGTGTTATGGACCTTAGGGACATAAACACTTGAGTGCAGTGGGGTCGTTCGGAGACTCAGGGGCGTGCCCCGACTTCCTCTCCAACAATAAAGTTTTTCTCTCTCTCTCTCTAAGGCGCCCGTGTGCTGTGTGTTGTCAGTGCAGGTTAAAGATCCCCAGGTGGTCGAAATTATTCCGGAGCCCTCCACTACGCCAGCTCTTCCTTTCTTCTTTCACGCCCTCGTGCGCGGTGTAGGTGTCCGCGTTATATGAGGCAGTTACTGCGCCATATATTTTCTCCCAAAACCAATTTTTATTATTATTATTATTCTGAGGAAAGGCGCACCGCTGCGCAGCGGCGGAACACCTGTGGCTCGGTGCTACTAGTGGCGCATGCGCAGCAGTGACTAGGGAGCGAGCGAGAGAGAAAGTTGGCAGTGGCTTAGCTCGGCTATGCTATAGGTTATACGTAGCTAAAGCTAAATTATAGCATGGTTAGCCTTGGTTAATCTTGATTGCAAGTCCAGGTTAGTCTGGTTGTCTTACTATGTTGTCGCATTAAAGGCGGCACAGCTGGGGTTGCGGCGCACGCGAGCTCTTCTTTTCAATCCTCCGGCATGTTATCAGGCATGCGACGCAGTTGGCGAAGCGAGCGGAGGCGAGCGCAACAAGGAACGCGGTGTGACGTCTTACAAAAGTGCGCCGGCTGCAAGCCGCGCGGTGTGACGTCATGCCAGATGGCGCGGCGAGCGCGCAACGCACAGTAACCGTCTCACATATTTCGGTGGACACCCGAACCGTGCCTTACCCGCCGCGGTGGCTCAGTGGTTAGGCGCTCGGCTACTGATCCGGAGTTCCCGGGTTCGAACCCGACCGCGGCGGCTGCGTTTTTATGGGGGAAAAACGCTAAGGCGCACGTGTGCTGTGCGATGTCAGTGCACGTTAAAGATCCCCAGGTGGTCGAAATTATTCCGGAGCCCTCCACTACGGCACCTATTTCTTCCTTTCTTCTTTCACTCCCTCCTTTATCCCTTCCTTAGCGGCGCGGTTCAGGTGTCCAACGATATATGAGACAGATACTGCGCCATTTCCTTTTCCCAAAAAACCAATTATTATTATTATTATTATTAACCGTGCCGTAAAGGGAGGGATAAAGAAGGGAGGGAAAGAAGAAAGAGAAAGCTGAAAATTGATAGTTGCATTTTGAGGAAAGGCGCGGCGCTGCGCCGCGGCGGTATACCTGTGGCTCGGTGCTACTAGTGGCACATGCGCAGTTGTGATTAGGGAGCGAGAGATAGAAATGCGCCATGTGTCGTCACTGCTCCTCGCGCATGCGCAGTGCGGCTCTCCAGGAATCACGCGAAACGGCTCAACCTGCGGCCGCTAAAGCTTTTGCTTTAAAATTGGAAGTGGCTTAGCTCGGCTACGTCAGGATATACGTAGCGAGAGGTACGTTTCCCTGGCTGAGCTTGTTTTTCGGAAACTCGAATGGTGTGATCAATCAGACGACTGGCCTTCACATCCTCTTCTGATTCTTCCCTTTGACTGACTCCTTCTATAGCATGGAGGGAGGAAAACTTCATGTTCTATAGGCTCCATCTCGGCAGCTATGCGCCGTCTATTACGCTTGGCAGTCCGGCATCTTCGTTCGGCAAGGCGTTCCTCTCTCTGCTCGGGCGTCTCCGCTGCTCTGTTCGCCTTCTGACGCTCATTCTCTTTTTGTTGAGTAGCCAAGTTCTAGGCGACAACCTGAGGATCGGAAGAGTTCGTCTCTTGTATATACCACCGTTTAGCAGCGGCAGGAATCTCCTCTGCACGCATGTCAAGCGTTGCGATACAGACGCCCATTACATCTCCGCCTTTTATACATTCTGCGCTTGCGACGCGCGGTTCAGATGATAGAGCGGCGTGTGTCAAGGCGGCGACGCAGAACGCGGCACAGCTGTGGGGTCGCTCTGGATACCATGGTATCGGCGCATGCGCACAACTGCTCAACCGGGTGAGGTCACGATAGGCTCCGACGCTGGACGCCGCGGCGACAGCGAAGCGCACGTCTCACCTTACTCCTCTCCTGTTGCCATGGTAACGACGTATGCGCTCAACTAGCCTCTCCCATGTACCGTGAAATGCTCGACTGGTAGCCCAGGGTAGCTCTCGCTACAAAAAAGTTCCGGAGTCTCTGCCCATCCCTACCCCAATCCAAAACCCTAGCCGAGAGGAGTTAGAGGTGACTCTGTCTGGCAGCGGCACCCTCGAGGCCCAAGGAGCCTTAACGCAGAGCGCCCGGTGTGCGGCCGCCGCCTGTTGGGGCCTGACTAGACATACCATCCTACCTAGTGGTTGTAATGGCATGAACCTTCAAGTTACCTCCACCGCCCCCGCCCTCCACACACACACCTCTCTGTATATATGACTCCATAAGAAATGGTTTCGCCACCACCTCTCCAGTGTGCTGTGCGATGCGAGTGCATGTTAAAGAGTGCATGTTAAAGACAGACAGACAGGAAAAGTTTATTTGGCAAGTGAGTTTTAGAACCTGCTCGGCCTTTGGGCCACTGCGCGTCTCGCACTGCATCAAGTAGGTCATGTAGGGACATCACGTCAGCAGCCCGAGTCACCGCAACAAGCTCTGATGTCGGGTCTGCAGACGTGAGCAGGTCCTCCCAGTCCTCCCAGCTCGAGATGGCGTGCTGTCCCTGCGAGGGAGGGTCTGCAGGGCAGCCAAAAAGGATGTTGAAGTGTGGCATGAGGGTCACCGCATAGGGAGCATGCAGGGGATGTGCCACGATAGCGGGATAACAGCTGAAAAGATGAGAGAGAGCGGGCCTGGAGGCATATGAAGAGGATCTGTTGGGAGTGCGTAAGAGAGGGGTGGGAAGGGGGTAAGTCCGACGGTCCAAACCGGATAATTGCGTCAGCTCCGCAAAGGTGTGCGCCCGCTGCCTCGAGAATCCTGGATCGAGACTGTCCCGAGCCCGGCAAATCAAACCTCAGGTCAATTTTTCGGCAGCCTCGTTTCCAGGGATCCCAGAGTGAGCTGGCACCCACTGGAGCTCTACGTTGCGCGGTAAATTTTGGGTAGGGGTGTTCAGCAATTGCCAGGCCGGGGTGTGAATCCTGCCCCTGACAAAGTTTGACAGAGCCGTTTTGGAGTAGCTGAAGATGTATTGGGCGTCCGAATTTGCAAGGGCTAGGGCGATGGTGGTCTCCTCTGCCTCCTCAGGCGTAGAGCCCGAGGAAAGACTGTGAGTTAGGGGTGGGGTATGGTTTTATTGTAGACAGCTGCTACTGCTTCATGCGCTGTACATGCGGCGCCTACCCAAACAGCATTGTGAGCTGGCCCATAATACTTATGGAGGGCATTCGCGCGAGCTTCGCGGAGAGGGATATGAAATTGGGGATGGATGTTTCGAGGATTTAATTTTAAATATTAAAACGCGTTTTTCCATATTCTCATAAGCATATTCTCAGACCAACGAAGGAATCAAAATAATTCCACTACAGCACCAATGTCTTCCTTTCTTCCTTCTCTCGCTCCTTTATTCCTTTCCTTACGGAGTGGTTCAGGTGTCCACCGAGATATGTGGGACAGTTACTGTGCGACTTCCTTTTCTCAAAATAATAATAATAATTGGTTTTTGTGGGGAAAGGAAATGGCGCAGTATCTGTCTCATATATCGTTGGACACCTGAACCGCGCCGTAAGGAAAGGGTAAAGGAGGGAGTGAAAGAAGAAAGGAAGAGAGAGGTGCCGTAGTGGAGGGCTCCGGAATAATTTCGACCACCTAGGGATCTTTAACGTGCACTGACATCGCAGAGCACACGGGCGCCTTAGCGTTCTTCCTCCATAAAAACGCAGCCGCCGAGGTCGGGTTCGAACCCGGGATCTCCGGATCAGTAGTCGAGCGCCCTAACCACTGAGCCACCGCGGCGGGGTTTTCTCAAAATCAATTTCAATTTTCAATTTTCGACAAAAAAAACGGAGAGTGATGGTCGACGATCACCTGCGTTTAACATATACTATATGCACTACTGAAGTAGCAAAATAAGTACAAATACTGTAGCCCAGAACTAAAGTTCACCCGGTTTAGGATATTGTAACCTAACAGGTCCCGCTGCGGTGGCTTAGGGGTTAGGGCGCTCGGCTACTGATCTGGAGTTCCCGGGTTCGAACCCGACCGCGGCGGCTGCGTTTTTATGGAGGCAAAACGCTAAGGCGCCCGTGTGCTGTGCGATGTCAGTGCACGTTAAAGATCCGCAGGTGTTCGAAATTATTCCCGAATCCTCCACTGCGGCATCCCGGGTTCGAACCCGACCGCGGCGGGCTGCGTTTTTATGGGGAAAAACGCTAAGGCGCCCGTGTGCTGTGCGATGTCAGTGCACGTTAAAGATCCCCAGGTGGTCGAAATTATTCCGGAGCCCTCCACTACGGCACCCTTTCTTCCTTTCTTCTTTCACTCCCTCCTTTATCCCTTCCCTTACGGCGCGGTTCAGGTGTCCAACGATATATGAGACAGATACTGCGCCATTTCCTTTCCCCAAAAAACCAATTATTATTATACAGACCGTGTCTTCGGTCATCACTTAAAATCCCATTAATTTTGGGAAAGGACCAGTTCTTCCTTTCGTTGGCACTCCTCCCTTAGCTGGGTAGGGCGCAGTTCAGGTGTCCAACGATGATATGAGACAGATACAGCGCTATTTCCTTTCCCCAAAACGCAATTAACCTAACAGACTCGTGTTCATTACGGTCGTATCACCTCTGAGGGAGAGATTTTCGCGAATAAATTTGGCGGAACAATATGCGCAGCACTTGTGCACATATACGCGCCCGCCGAAATGTTGTCGTCCAGCACAGATGAAAGTAGCCGGCTTTAACAAAGACGCAAGCATCAAAATGTATGTATAAAAAAAATTGACTTGTGATGTACTTGTTCAGAGAGACGCCCAATTTTTTTGGTAAAGAGAAATGGCCCCGTTACTGTCTCTCACATATCGGAGGACACCACAAGCGCACCGTAAGGAAGGACTAAAGGAGACAGTGAAAAAAGAAAGGAAGGAAGAGGTGCCGTAGTGGAGGGCTCCGGAATAATTTCGACCACCTGGGGATATTTAACGTGCACTGACGTCGCATGGCACACGGGCGCAATTTGCGTTTCGCCTCGCATCGAAACGCTGCCGCCGCGGTCGGGTTAGAAACCGGGTACTCCGGATCAGTAAGTAGACGAGCGCCTTAACCACTAAGCTATAGCGGCGGGTAACCGCCTGTTCTGTTCTGCAGAATCAGAATAACAGCTCCTGGGCCGACCGTTCTGCGAAAGGGAAAACCATTTCGTCTGCTGAAGAGAAACCGGTTTCTGCCGGCAGGGATGCGGAAAACGTTCTCTGTTGCATGTTTTCTTGCGTTCGCAGTGCATTTGCTCCGCTACTTCTGAGCTTATCAGAAAATCCTAAATCACTACAAATTAGGCAGAGCGGTACTTCCGAAAGCAAGTAAGCAGCTAACCAAAAACGGAGAGGTTGCGTTGCGCAAGCTACAAAACGGAGTATTCCCTAACCTTCAGCTTTCTAGCAAGTAGCACCCGGAGATTTTCAGCCCCAGGTGCAAATGTTGCGAGGGCATAGCGGACATGATCCATATGATATGGACATGTCCTAGCTTTGGACAAGTTGACAAAACGGATGAGTCCTGGGAGGCACTGCTTCACAACGAGGATGAAACTAAACAACGGGAAGTCATCCGTCTCGCCCTTTCCGCTTATGAGATTCAAGAGATCCCGGTCGCCGGATGAGAGGGAGGACATGCTGGGACCGCGTGGCGCCTCGGATACCCGATCAAGCTTTTCACGGGTGCAAATAATGGGTGCAAATAAATGTTATTTCTCCCTGTCTCTACCGAGCTTATCTTGCCCTCATCGCTTAAAAGCCTCCCAAAATGTAATAGTGAACGGTCTTGGCTGTAAATTTCGTCATAGCTTCCGTTAGTTCAGTTATCTCCCTGTGTACCAGCGAGCACTGAGAAAAATTTTAAATGCGTTATTCTCATATTCTCATAGTCATATTCTCAGACCAACAAATAATAAAATAATCACGTCAACCGCCGGTTTGTATCCCGTGCCGTGGGTTCCGTTAGCCATTGAAAAAGATCGCATTTATCATGGTCTGTTCAGACTGATAGTAAATTACTGTTAAGCAATACTAAGTGCACACACTAAGATAATAAAATGAAAGTGGCAGGACGGTTCGCACTGTTTAACGAGAGATTCACCGACAGCTGTCAAGACATATTCGCTGAGGCAGAGAATACGAGAATAATTGATATGTGCATAGCTCTAGAGCAGTATTTTTATTTTTCCACACGTTTTTCAAAAAGCACTCTTCTCCAGTGCTCCACTCTAGACGCTCTGCGCCACCGATGACATTTTCGTCGGGTGGCGTGTTTCGCAGCAGCTTCCGCTGATGAACCGTGATACTTTCCTCGAACCTTCCTCCGGTTAGTTCTTATGGTAACCAGCCCCTGGTTACGATTTCTTACGATCTCGCAACACCCCCTGTTTATACGGTAATCATTCTCTAGTTAGTGACTCCTCTGCTCTCGCGACCTTGCCCTCCTTCCACGCTAACCACCTTCCGGACGGCTCCCTTGGCAACAACATTCCGGTCATGCCTTCCTTTGCTATCGCCATACCCGCCTTGCAAGGGTAAGAACCGTCTGTGCGTTTTTTGTGGAAACCACCCTGCGCTTACGCGTTGATTACGCTCTCACCATACCCTCCTCCTTTCGCGGCAACAATTCTCCGTTTGGGGATCCCTCCGCTTTCGCAATATCCTCCTCCTTTCACGGTAACCACCCTCCGGATGGTTCCTCTGGTAACCACCCACTGGTTACACTTTCTTCCGCTCACGTTATACCCTCCTACTTTCAGGGTAACCTCCATCCTAGTTGCTCTCAAAGCAATGCATTTGCCGTTTGGGCTGACTGCTACAAATGCTACTTCTTCCTAATATCCTAGGAACGGGCTAATCCTAGGAACGTGCACCTAACAGCTGTCGCTGTAAAATAATGCAGCATGAGTGTACACCCCATCCTTGGCCCAAGAACGGCGGATAACTATGCGCGAAGGGCCGAATAACAATACTGTAGACTTTGCACGAAATGACGACAGCCTTGTTGTCTAATTTCAGTGGAGTTGGCAGCGGCTTCTAAACACTGTATTCAAAGGTGTGCTGAGCTTCGAGGAAACCACGCCGGTCATGGTCGAAAACGGGGGCTACTTGCGCCAACTGGCCGTGTTCCTGGGCCAGTACGACCCGTGAGTCTTGGCCTTTTTCTAGCGCGGGGAGATTTTATGTCGTACGGACCGTATATGTGCTAACTTCGAGGAGGAAGGAAAACCTTATTGAGGTGGAGCCACGTGACAAAAAACTTCTCCTTTAAAGCACGTTGCTCATACGCCCTGTGCGAGCGAAGTTAAATACTGTTGGATAGAGAGGCAGGGTTTTCTGGCGAAAGCTACATTGGTCACGAACTCGCAGTTTCACGGTGCTCGCAGTCCCACAGTGGTCGCACCGCACCACGTGACCAACCACGTGACTAGTCACGTGACCAACCGCGTGCAGAACCACGTGACAACAAATAGCCAGACAGACTAACCTGGACTTGCGATCGAGATTAACCAAGGCTAACCAAGCTATGCCGTGGCTTTCGCTACGTATATCCTGGCATAGCCGAGCTAAGCCACTGCTAATTGTTTCAAATAAGCGGAAAACTGTTGGCCCCGTAGGTTGCTGTACGACCTTCTAAATTGAAATTCATTTCTAAGAGATATACTCTGCTTCTGGTAGTAAATACGCAGGAACACCTTTTGTTGCTTTGTGCAAGTGCAGGTATCACTGCGTCGACAAGCAGTATTTTGCTGTAATATTCCGTACATTTCTGCCAAAACAGGCAAACTCAGTACAGCCGCTTCTTGCATATTCGCTTTAAATTTACACGCAGAACGGTTGGCATCGAGAACAGCAAGAGTGCATTTACCCTTGGCGGGCAACTGTAAAAATAGTTTCAAAGTTGTGGTGATAGATTCAAAGAGATGAGTCTCATTGCATCACGATTCGTAAAGGGGCTCTGTGACATTCAGCTCCTAATGTCCCGGATTGCACGCTGCACATGAGATATTGAGCCAATTAAGTTGTAATATCGATAACAGCATCTTAACGTCGTGGGCAAGTATCAGTGCCCATGCAGTATAAGCTACGCGAGGCATCAATTTGCAGATGTTTACTTCTCGGTGTGACAACACAACACGTATTGAAGCAGTCGTTCAGTGCTGGTTTCTTCCCCCCATGCACAGCGTTTCAAAGTAAAATTTGATTGTCGCTTTTATTCTGTAACATATCTGGCTGTGAAGAGAATTCTCACTCCTTCTGTTCTTTGTAGAATCCATGAAAATTCGAGCTGGGGTACACATATTCAAAGTATAGCGAAATAGATATGTTCATTCTTTATGTATCAGCAGTCCAATATTTCCCAAGAAGTAGCAGTAATTGATATCTTTTGTGTGTTTGTATTGCTACAAGAAGAGCTGGGTTTAGGCTCTAAACTCCGTCCTAAGATTTTCCTGCTGAAATGCTTTCCAATGTGAGAACTCAGTGCATTGCTCTGCTTCATTAATTCCGGTTAATGTTGCTGCGGGCAGCCTGATAGCTAACTGTTTTTAAGCAGAGCCACGGTTAAAAAAATATCGATTTTTTTTCTATCTGCAGCAAACTTCGAGCTACTGCCATTGCTGTCGTAGTCATGAAAGTGGCAGAGGAATATAGAACGCTCTTATTGATGTACTATCGCTGGCAGAAGTAACAGGCCCCCTCCCCCCTCCCCCTCCAACTTCTATCCGCTACCACTCTGCGTGTGAGCGCAACCTGATAAACAACTTCTGGTGTTGAGACCGGCGCAGTATGCCCTTCTCGAAGCTGGGCGTGCTTTGTCAGGAAGAGCCCCACGTAGGGTGGCACTGGTGAGAACTTTCGGTGGTCTCTTACCTTTGCCATGATAGTTGGAAAGCTTCGCTGTACATCATCAAAACTGTACTGACTTTGAGCCCAAGTACTAATCGGTGTTAAACGACTTCTTTAGATTCAATCTGCGTTTTATGGAAGGTGCCGGTTCACTGCCTGATATCTTTCTGATCAACTATAAAGCCCGCCTGCCCTTCCTCAGGCACCACATCCTCAACTTCATGGCGCTATGCGTGGCCGACGAGCTGAGCGCCTTTTTTCCCGAGCGCCACTCCCGGGCTAGCCACGCGGCGCGGCTTCCCTACCGCGACCGCAGCCTTCCCAGCAGGCCGCAGCTGTGCCTGCGGTTTGCCGAGCGCATATGTCCGCTTGGCGTAGAGGCGTTGCTGCTGCAGGCCGTGGCCGGGACCAGCGTCAGGGAGGACCTCGTCAAGGAGGTTGGTGTACAGCCACCTGTCCGCCGTGACAGGTGGCTGTTAAATTAATTATTGGTCGCTCGGGAAGAGCAACCTGGGGCACTGAAGGCACACCGCTGTGAGCGCCTGCCATAGCAGGGCAGTGGCGCATCGCTTATCCACTGCAACACTGCAACACTGCGCCAGCAGAGGTATGGGATCCCAGGGACATAAGATTGTAGAGAATGACATTCTGGACATATGAGAACGCGTTGCGCTGTCGCGTCATAATCTTAAGGCGGTACTAAGTGTGCCCCTCGAACTTTTTGTTCGCCTTATGTACAGCACATGTCAGTTGAAATTCCCTTAATGAGTTTTCCTGATGGGCTTGCGGTCCAGTAAAGCTTCATAGGCGATTGAGGAGCAGGTAGTGCCCGAGCCGCAGAGTAGAATGTGCTGTAAGTGTTCAAGATTTTCCGCAAATGACATTAATTTACAAAGGTGGCACGAATGAACTAAAGCGGCTCTGACGTTCAGGTACCGGTGGGGTTTTCCTCGCAATAATGATGGCGTCAAATTCGCCAGCAAGCAAGATATGTAGAGAAAGGTCAAGATTACACATTTTCTGTAAGCAATGATTTGCAATGGCGACCTTTTATGTCACCTTCCTTCTCAATCTCTCGTATGGTTTTGCTCCTGATCTCAGATCATTAAATTATTTACCTACATTTAAACATGGCTTGTGCGCTAGACATATTGAACGTGCGCCGTGTTTGGTAAGCTATTCGACGAGTAACCAGTGTAAATAGCACTTGTCCATCGATTGAGTGCGTGGGGCAGTGGGTACATATAGGCAAGCGCACGTTATTGTACTTGCTTGGATTTAGTTACCTTAAATTTCCTTGGTCTCCATTTACGTGCACTGCAGAACATACGCCTGTCAATATGATCTCCATTGAGCCCGGTCCTGGCCTTCCCCGCCCACATTACCGTCTATAAATTTTCCTGTCAGTCTGATGTTATCTTAGCGAGCTAAGTGAGACAACACTTAAAACTGGGCTTTTTATTTATCATCCGGAAGAAAGACCTCCACTAAAAGGTTGGCAAACATCTTTTAGTATGGGCCCCTACTTTGTGCAGCACGTAACCTGAAAACCAAGCCATGAACATTGCAAGAGGAAACAGCGTCGAGCTCAGGACCCCACTCAAACCTTTTGTATAAAGGTGCCTTGAGCGCATTCACGCAAAACACAGGAAACAGCTCTCCGCTAGCACAGATGTGTTATTTAGGGCAGGATGGTTTGAAAGGGCTTTATTCGTAGCGTGCCTAATGGCAGAATGTCCATGGCAGTAAGCCTTATCTAGAAATATGTCGTTCTAATCTGGGCAGCATGTGTCACCCGAGAAGCGCTGAAAGAGTTTATACTGGGAATTGGAAGTTCTGGGATGAGCTTATTTACCGAAAAGTGTGGATGCACTTAAAGAGAAGCTGTATTTTATATGAGCACGGTCTGAAAGGGAAGGCATAGCAACAGCACCTACGTAGTGTTGTCTAATTTGAAACCTAGTGCAAAGTGCGCTTAGCAATGCTTCGGGTTCTTAAGTTAGACGCCACGAGAGAAATCATTACGAAGTGCGCAAAAATGACAGCAATGTTCAGTGGAGTCCTATAAAGCACAAAAAAGTCACAGCTAGGTTTTTTTAGCATCAACTGTCTAAAAAGCAAGAAGAGAGCTTTGAGAAATTGAAATTTTTTGTTGCACGTTTGGCATGGTTATTAAGCAGCAGACATAACTGACGCGTAATGTAATGCTTGCAGTGTCAGCATCTCCCGAAATTAATAAAATGTTAAGTCGCAATCACCATAAGCGAAACATATCACGCCGCGTTTGTTGAGACGGAAAAATAGGTAATATAAAAACGCATGCGATTTCTTCAAATTAACCAAATGGGAAAGTGACTTCTCATTTTATTTAGTTTTGAAGAGAATACGGCTCTTGGTACCAATTTTATTTCTTTTAATCCTTCTTCTATTTTTCGTAATATCTTATATTTAACAAAGTGCAATTCTTCTTTCAATGATATTAGTTTCTTTTTATTCATGTCTTCTTCCAGCGGGTTTTGTGAGTGTAGGCTTAAGGCTATGAAACGTAGAAACCAGCGGTGGAATCTGCTAGCATATGCTGCTTGCACGAACCGGATGTACATAAAAATAAGCAATATTACTGACAATGATAATCATACTTCGGACACACCACTGGATTCAAAGTGCAGCTCCGGTATCTAAGCTTAGAAATTGTTTGCACAAGGCAAGCGACAAAAGAAAAGGAACGCTGAGAAAGTGCGTCCCAGAAAAAAATTACTTGCGAAACTATGCTACTGGCTTACCTAAAACTTCCGTGAGTGCCTTCACTGGCTCATTGGAGGACTGGGTCTTCCTCTGCGCTGAAGTTAAGCTTCTCGCTTTGAGGCAAGCGCGACTAGATCTTCTGAGCGCCGAAGTTGACCGTTCCGACCCATAGTTTTGCACCTTCTGCGTGTTCTGCATCGCTTTATCACAGCGTCCCTAGCGTTATATTCTACCTTAATGTGGCACAATAACGCCACAAAACTCCTTTCTCGGCAGCGGCAATGGTAGAGCAGCGCACTCCGCGAGTTTTCTTTGTGGCTTCCTGTTTTCTTTTTGCTTTCGCAGCAGCTTTACATTTAGTTGTCTTTCATTTCTCTCTTCTTTCAGTTTCTTTCCGCAAGACAGCATCTCTCCATTTTCTTTCCTTTTTTCATCTATGCTTTCTCTCTCCTTACTCTCCTATTCCTGTTATCGCTGCTTTGACCTGTGCAAAAAACCTACAACGGGCTTCATTTGCACTACGCCTCAGAGTGGACTCCCTATAACGGATCTCGCTGCAATTTTCTACAATACTTATTGGTTCTCAGTTTTTCTTCAAACTTTGCGTGGTAATTTCCCCTGCTGGTCACAACGAATCTATGAGTAGTAATTTTTGCGCTTTCAAGAAACCGGTAAGGCCTTTCAATTGATGTCGGAGTTTTCTTAGCGCACAAAAAGACGACACTGTAAGAGACGAGGAAGACAGGACAGGGCGATTTCTGTCCTGTCTTCCTCGCCCTTTTTTTTCTGTCGTCTTTGTGTGCGCTCAAAAGAACTCTTGAGAATGGACCTACATGCCTGACAACGCATAGTTTACTGGAATGCCTTTCAATTAATATTTTGCTCTAATGAGCGTAGCGACCGCACGAGATAAATGTATACAGGTGACGTTTGTCTTTCTTGCTCGCAAAGCTTTCGTTCATTTTTTTCCTAATAGTGCTTTTTTAATAGTTTCTCTTCGTGACCTGTACAGAAATTTGGGGAATAATGCAATTTCAAGAAGTGACAGAATAAATAACTGGCTTGTGGTATCTTCTTTGAATCTCTTTGAAAGAATAAAGCCATTCGCCGCTGTGTCTTGGCGATTATTGCGTTCTTACACTGAAAAACTGGACCTGCGTTTAAGTGCGGTCACGTTTTAATTTTCGGGGATCCAGGAAAAGAGGTGCGCTCTGATCGCGGGCATGTGATACAATTAGGTTATCGAAATAAGGTGCCACCCTTCATCATTGCGGCGTGGATAAAACCCTGCACTGCTACTATCCAATAATTTTTCAAGAGACTGTGGTGTATGTGAGGGTTTACATGCCTAGAATGCATGCGAGGTGTTAGTGATGCCATAGTGAAATGCGCTGGGCTAATTTAGACCAATCGCCGTATTTTTTTAGCGTCAACTAACACTACAAAGCAAAAGCGCGAGTTTCAATGCCCGTCCTAATCAAATGCAAGCGTTACGGCCGGGATTCAATTCTGCGACCTGGCACTCACCAGCGGAAAGACGTAAATAAAATCATCGCGAAGGGTTTATTCATGGCAGGCCAAATCATAACCTTCAAGAGAAAATATTTAGTCAGGATTTCAGGCGCTATAAACGAAGCGGATAATATTACCGAAATTCGTTTCGACATATCGCATTGCAGTCGGAGAAAACTATAGCCCGTTATTTTACACGATGTCGGCAATGGTTTTATCGTATTACAATGTCGATCTTTCGCCCTGCTTTGGTGCAGTTCTCCTGGTGGATCCCGCAATTCAAGGACACTGTGGCTTCGTACGCTAGGCGCCTGGTGTGGCTGGGACTTTCCAAGGCCACAGAACTGGAAGCCGTTGTAAGTGAGCGCTGAGAAGCGAGTTGGTGTTTTACTTATTCATGGTAATGACGATAACTTCACGCAGATTACCAGTGGGCTTTAGACGAAACATTTGTATCTGAAAGTTCATCAATACAATTTGTACAACAAATATCCGTACCCTCCGTAGCAATAGCTAGCCAATTTGAATACGTTTTATACTGAACAGCGTTGAAGTATGCCTAACAAATAAGAGCGCATCTGAATACTTTCTTTCACTTCTTATCTAAACAGTCTGTTTTCCGTTTAAGTTGCAGTCGACGTGTGGTTATATTTGATTCTTTCCTCCAACGACTCCGCACATCAGCAGTGTGAACGGCCATAGACTGCTAAATATGCGTCCGGTTGCTAGTGTATCTCCGCGTTCAGGAAAAAAAATAGACTAATGATTCTGCTCATTGATTTTAAATCATATGTAGAAATATATAATTTTAATTTTTAGATCAACGGACTGAAGGTCGAGTTGATGTTCTCCAGCGCTGCGGTTGGCCTTGGCGAGGACCTCAGCAGAGTCGAATGCGGGGTGAGTGTCGAAACACACGGAGCAGATTGATATGCAACCAGCAACGCCGGATGAATTTCGGTGGATTCTGGCAGGAATTGTTTTTTTCGAGAAAGGGGCCTTTCACATGAACGCGACCCTACAAATCTGAGGTAACCCAAATTGTTAAATGATTTATACCGGCAGTTCATTAAAGGGACTGCGAAACACTGCTTGAACGGATGCCGGCTGCACTTCAGATGGATTCTTTATGTCACAACGATGCTGACTCAAAAATAATTGCGAGAATCGATGCATAGGAACGGGAATTATTCATTGAAAAAATTTCTGTATACAAGCAAACAACAAAATTCAGGGGGGCACTTTGTTGACCTAAAGTGCGGTGAGGCGAAAGCCTTTAGCGCGGTGTTGCTGCTCGTGCCAGTGATGTGTGGTTAGGATGGTAACTAAGTACAGAATTGTTTGTGAATCTTAAATGCTGAAGACACTAAAGGGCGTTTTGTAGGCATCCGTCTTATTCGATGCCTATCGGCAAACACTCTCCAGCGTCCTAGACAAGGCGAACTACATATGCGCTGGCAGGAAGTAGCGTAGTCGTTAGCACGCTGGGCAGCGGAACGGGAAGATGGTGGTTCGAATGCCATCGTGCACAAATTTTTTTTTCTTATCGAGCTGAAGAACGTAACCGAAGGACGGACGGACGGACGCGTGCAAGAGCCATTAAAGGCTTTTGCCTTAAAATGCTGCCCTCAACTCGAATTTCGCGGGGCTTCCCATTCCAATTTCACTCTCACAATGATGACATTGGGCGGGACCAATCAGAACAGCCCATCTGAGCAGGTCTTCGGAAGTTTGCACGCCATGGTTGCCTAATCGCTGTAACTCGTTCTTGCCAAGACTGATAGCATCGTTTTCATGGTTACAACAACCACGAGAACGCCCAGCTGACCCAGCTAGGCTTCATCGTCACGTCGACGGTGCAGAAGCGGAAAGGGATCAGTGACGTTCCCTGACTTACGGACCCGAACTCGAGCGCGAGAGACCGCGACGGAGTGACGGCCTGCGAAAGATAGCAGACACTTGAAGCATAGCGCGTACCTCTACTGCTTATCGCATACCATGGCCCGCCACTAGGAACGCGCTGACTGGTCACGGCGAGCAAAGCGCGCGCTCTTGACGGCAGCGTGGCGCCATCTGGCGCCGCCTCCCGGTGATCATCCACAAGCTGATGATGTGCACTGCTAAGTGTGACACGTATAGTTTTTTTCTTTGGATCATTCCTTGGGACCGGAACGAACGCTTGCACAGTGCAGTGGATCGATCGGATCAATTCCGCAAAGACGTTATGAGATACACAGAGAGTAGCCATAAGTGCTGTGTGCTAGGTCACAGAATGTGTATAGAGGCGCCAAGTCCTTCAATGCAAAAAAATGACCAGAGCCTATTATGGTGTACTTTTGTTTTATTTGCTTTACAGCGCTAATATCTGCGGCAAACAAGTTCGTTTTGTTGATATAATCTAAAACGCAATAACTTGACAAAACGTATCTCTATTTATTTACACGATTTGCAGTATATTTAGTGTTTGTCCAATCGTCAAGCTCGGTCCAATGATGTCGTATGCAAAGCTAAAAACCGCCACTGTATGGTGACACCTTCAGCGCCGTAAACTTGTTTTTGCGATCCAACTAAAATACTAAAAACCGGAGTACACGCGGCACGACTGATGTTAATAGCATCACTATAACTCATTCTATGCAACGAACAGGCAAAACAATGCACTGATTATGTGTTTCGAGACACTTTTAAGGTTGAAAGCTTTGCGATTTGTTGTGGCCAGCGTAAAGAACGGTCAAATGGCTTCATAAAACTGTTACCTGACGCGTCATGTTGTGCACGTTGATCACAAGCCCCAGACTTGCCCATGACGTCGCACTGACTAGCAAAAACGGGTTTAAGGAATGCGGGAGCCTTTCTATAGCAAAAGGTTTTGTCAATTTTGACTGATTTCGTTGCGCTTGTCGGCGTGATATTGAATATTTTGTAAGCAGCTGTCGAATGCTGCTTTCGACCTTTAAGTGAACATATGGTGTGCGTTTGACTCTGGCTTCAAACAAGCTGAAAATTAAAGGGGAGAGACTTATTACATGAGCATCCCTCATGGTCAACGACGGGAATCGTTGTTTCAGATCAAAATATTGCCTGGGCATAGCTTTTTATGAATAGTTGAATAGTTGTAAGAAGAATACAGTAGTTTTAATTATTTGAGAGATGAAAAATGTCTCCTTCACGAAGTTCTACACCTTTCCAAGAAACTCGAACCGTGTCACCAAGTTCGCGCTAAGACACTGATCATTGCTCGATTGTCAACACCTGCTTATATTGCTTTTTCATGCATGCATTTTCACCGTGAAAACATTTCTTGTGACATTTTGTTCTTTTTTTTGTATGGGCTACAGTACGACAAAACACTTCACAAACACCACCCATTGCGCCAATATACGGAAGCGTACAGGGTGCGATTGGACAGATACTTCGCCAGTCACAATTCCAATTGGTCCTTTCAAAGGTGAGTACGAGAGATAATTTTAACTTTACTAGTGTTTTTAATGCGCTCCTATAGTCTACGTAAAGTGTTATTTTAAGGTGCCAATGCTTTTTGAAGCACAAGTGGCACTTTCTAAAAGTTTTACAACCTGGTTCCTTGCACTGCCTGCCAAGACAGACTGAGAAAGAGATCTAGAAGAAAATCTTGAAAGAATTGCCTAACTCAGTGGCCGCGCTTTATAAAATTAACGTCTGATCGTTTGAAATATAGAAAGGTAATCGGTTTTACTTTTCTATTTAATCATCAGCCCACATACAAAGTTGGGGGGGGGGAGGGGGGAGTAAACACGTATTAATGCCTGACGGGGTTCTGTCGCCCCGAGTATACAAATTTCGCTCGCAAGATCAGTGTATAAAATTAGGTATGTTGAACTGCGCTTGAAAAAATAGACAAATGTATGTCAATAGGAAAGAGAAAAAGGGAGCACACTAATACTGACAAGCAACGTTAACCTCGTCACAGTAATAGAGTACGTTTAATCGTACTGGACGGACAGGAAAAAAAGGCAAAATGAATCAGGGCGTTCAGAAATATTTGTTCCCACATACGTGAAAATTAGCCTTAAAATATACTACCTGTTATGAGGTGCTCATTTCGTTATGGTGTGCCTAAGGGCAGAGATGCTGTTTGGACGTTAAAGAGTGTATCCTTTTGAGAGGCGACCGCAAATATACGTTTTATACGCAACATACCACGTCATACATTACCACTAGAGTTTTAGCGGATGGATCCTTAGGAACTAATCTAGGAAAAAGCAATCAACCGAAAAATGTACACATAATATACTCAACTCAAGTCGTCTGAACTTATTTCCTTCAGAATTGCTGTACACCCGTGAGCAAAGGAGTGAGACCTGCCTGTCGTGTCGAATTACTGTCATTACCCAAAGGGAAGCAGGTGTTGATTTTTGACACATCGTATTTAACTTCTGGAACAAAAATATTTCACAAAATAGGACCGTTGTCATCTAGACAGTTTGTTAAGAGCTAAACGGTTGGTATGGAAGAGCTTACTTCATATTCCAGGGACGGAATGAAAAAATTAATTGCAGGACCTTATCAAGGTAGAGTGCGATGCACCTGCAAAAGGTGTCGACAAATGAGACAACAGTTCGTTGATTAGACTACATAAGGTTACAGAAATAGGTGATCGCCCCAAAGTTAGCGGTCACAACTGCCGAAGAGACGGTACCTACCAAGCTGAACAGTCTGCTTTTCTGTCTCAAAGGAGGTGGTACTGAACTGGGCAACGTGGTGCAGGCGGCAGCTGTATTTAGTGCTGTAATTCCCGAAGCTATTCAAACATGTCAACGGCTCACCATTGGCCAGAACCTGTGTTAAGTTTTCCTCAGCTATCGCAATCCATCTACACTTGAGATTGCGCTTCAGCTCCGAGTGCTCGAAAAATGTCTTACAGATAAGGACGACTGTGTGATCTCGGTCCGTGACTCGCTCAGGAGTCTTGGAGATTTGAGTTTGCTTTTGGTGCGTCCCACCCACAGAGGGCATGCTTCGGAATTAAAGTGTGAGGATAGATTTATTTGTCCCGTCCCCATAGTGTCCACGCATTTTCAAAGTCAACACCATATATTTGCTGCTGCATGCAGGCAATAGGCTGGCGATATTAAGGTTGCTGCGATAGACATCGTCAGTTTTTACCGCCCGCTTTCCTATGGTGTCTTTTTCTTTCTTAGTTGTAGTCCGCCTTTAGTCTGTCCTTTATTGTGGTGTGTGTGTGCACGAGCTCTTTTCAGCACCTAACATTTTCGCTCCTGTTTACGATCTTCGGCTGCCAATTTAAGTTGTGGGAATCGAAGCCTGATTCTTTTAGAAGCGTGGAGTAAATAACATACAGAAGCAAACCGCATATATTCACTGTGCATAATGCAATGCTTGAATGGTATTTCGCTGCATTATTACCTCGTTCATGCAGGTACCCTCCTTCCAGCAGCTTCGAATACAGCGTGGTCTACGACGATTACTCGAACACCGTCTGTGAGTATGACACTTTTTACAAATTTTAGAATAATAGCGCATTGGAAATAACAGCATACTATAACTGCATTCAGCGCTAAGAGACCGAGACACGACAGAAAATGCGAATGACTTGTGGTCTTTACTGAGTGCCTTGTGTCTTACATCTCTTGATTTTACGCGCCATTTTCTCAACAACGTGTTTGAATAAATGCAACTACGTTCTGACCAGCAAGTTCCTGCGCTGGTTACTTGAGTTACTCTACAATTAACCTTCACTGCATAGCATATTTAGCCTGTCTTATTAAAGCTATGATTTTCATTACGTCTGAGTTTTAACTTTCCTTGACATGGCTTCTTCACTGCACGTAATGTATAAAAACAGCCCTCGAAGCTTGTCGCAGTGGACTGATGCCGGGAGAATTCGGTCTCCATGCAGCAGAACTTCAGAATTGAAGTGCTATCTTACTGCGTCACCAATGAAGGCTACCACCTCCAGTTATTAATGCCGCCATCATGGACCCATATGGAGACCAGAGCAGCCCCAGCGGATTTTTATACTCGTGCTTATCTTATGCACACATCGTGACGAGACGCGCAAAGTAAATAAGCATGTATTGATTCGCAAATTAATTTATTAGGACGCTCAAAATCCTCTTCTTCGATCTTTCTGCCGCTTCAAATTCTTTATGAAATACATCTCCTTTGCCCAACGCTGTGACGTAACCTGTGCGTGGATTTAAACTTTCAGAAGAATAGTGAACTGCTGGCAATAAAAAATTTTTTCCCCTCAGCCAGTACCCACGTAAAGTCCATAGATTTAGTAGCGTCAACATGGGTTCGCCTGCCACTCTGTGCAGATGCCGTAGCCTAGCGTGCACTGTGAAAGACTTAACGCATGAATCTCGCGCGGCTATGCGATGCGGTTATGAGAACGTGCACACTCCCCGCCGGTCGTCTTCTGTTGTCGGGCATGTAAAAAAAAATTAAAGCGAACGCATATGAGCTCTGCGTGTCGCGCATGCGCCGGACGAATTCTCGAAATGTGAAACTTCAATCTTAGTTTGTCCGATAAAAAAGTTGAGACAGGCAAAAAAAGCCCCTGCACTTTGAATTTCGAGCAATCACATTTTTATTCGCTCAGTTCATTCCTCGCCCTGGCATTTAACTTAGGTTAACGCCCACCCGACATCCCGGAACTCTTGTCCAGTAAAAACGTGCTGGAATGGAGGCTTTAAGTTGGAACCGGATAATTGCTTTGGACAGGCATACCATGCAAGCAGGCAGCCCTTCACTGACCCCGGTTTTGTTATCTGTTATCGCTCGTCTATTAGCCGTAGCCACGCGTATTGTTCAGCTAGCTCCGTACGCAATGCTGCGCTGTTTGTACAGCGCGAAAGCCGTACCGCTGTTCACGCTCATTATTCGGATGACTGAACACGGTTTGAACTCAATAATAAACAACTTACTGAACATGACTGAAATGTTTAACTGACGTCAGCTCATAATTATTACTGGTTTCGATGCTGCTATATTAACCGTAGCTTTGATCGCATGTTAACGGTTTTATGCTTTGGCTAACAAGCCTCCCCGTAGGCCAGCTGGAGCGTTATGGTAAAAAGTCTTGTCCGCAATGCGCAGTGTTCCGAAAGGCTCTTAAACTCTTACCAACGCTTGAACAGTAGTGCCCACTTGATGTCAGCAGTAGTTAGTATACTCTGCTTTGCGTGCACTTCAAAGGAAAAAGATTGACTAGTGGCATCGGTGTGGGCAAGTTCACATCAGTTTGGCGAACGCCTGTCGAAACTTTCTGAGGAGCTCGACGGCCTACAGAAAACTACACTCTGTACTTAGGAAAGTGCACTTGTGCAGAACTTGGGATGTCTGTGGCGCAAGACTTCTGCGCCCAGCAATTCTGGATACAAACATTTTTGAGCGGGAAAGCGTTTATGAACGCAAATTTTTCATATAATGTAAGATTTCACTATAACAATAAATGTACCTGCAGATCACCCGACGGCAGTCTTGCATTTTTTTCTATTCCCGTTTTTCCTATCGTTAAAAGCGTTCCCCATTGGTTTTCTCTTGCAGTCCTAACTGTTCGATGCGATCGGTGGGAACACTTTAAAAGATTTTGCAACATATCAAAATAATAGACCATTACCTTCAATATTTCCATAACCGTGCCTTAAAATGTTTCAAATTTTAAAATTTTCGCCCGAGAATGCTGGACATTTATTGCCATATTCCGGCGATAATCCGACACGTCAATTAAAATGCCGTTTTACGTGCAGGTGTTTTCGTCGTCATTATTGCTGGCTGCATGAAAATATAGCCCTGTAGAATTTTTACGTTTTCGGTAAACGACTGTTATTTTGACATTCTTTCCAGTCGTGCCACTGAGCTATTTTGGGCTGGCATTTCAGGCGGCGCCCTTACTAAGGTAAGAGTATTTCTTGCTTTAAGCACTTATTTTGTGCACTCATTTGGGCCAAGCTTTCAAGAAGGCATGGTTTAGATAGAAATTTAACGAAAATAGATAGTACCGAAGAAAAACGAGATGGAAATATGTTCGGTTCCCCCACGGGAGCTTTGACATTAGGCATAAAAAAAATTGAGGGTTTTAAATGAAGGGCTCAGTGGAGACTATATTTTATAGAACAGGATATGTGTCTAGCGCGAGAATGAGCTAAAAGAGAGGATAAATGTATGTTCCTGACTCAGTCCAGCTCTTTCCAAATTTTAAGAGAACATGGAGAGGAAATACGGGAGTGCTGATTGCGCTGATTGTTGTGGACAAAATCTGCTGTGTCCGTGTATGTCGCCAGAATAGCTAGAAGGGAACAAAACAATGTTTCATAAACTTTCATAACTCTGTCTCCTTGACTTCGATTAAGAGGATTTCTGTAAGCAGCGCTGCAGTGACTACACATAACTTGAGCAATCGTTGTTGCTAGCCCAGCTTTTAATTAGCTTGTGAGATCAAGATTCTATGCTGTAATTTAATGTTTGACCAATGGTTGGCTAAAATATAAGATATTATTTCCTTTGAACCACTGCCTGCTTGCGTTACCTATAAGGAGGCTACTCCGCCCTTTCGTTAACCCTGTTGAGCAAGGAGATCGCTGTATAACGTTGTGAAAGTGCGCAATATTCACTGCTTAATTCGCTTCGTTCCTATTCATTCCAAAACCAAAACGTCACATGCCACTATGCCTGCTTTGCCTTTCGAAATTCTAGAAAATTCTACGTGGTGAAGATTCTACCGGACCTCGTTCGAACTGTTGCCAGAATACTGGCTATTGCGCAAGGTAAACGTTCCTCTCATGGTTCGCCTTCGTTGTAGGCAGCGTGCCAATAGTAACACATAGGCAGCCAAGACACTGCCCTGATTTTGTTTTGACGGGGCTGCAAGCAGCGCCGCTTCACTGAAAAAAGGACTCGGCAGTCATCAGCGCTTCCCACTTTGACTTTAGAATCATTTTTACGATTCACGCACAAGCGATTCGGGCCGCTGTCGTAGAGTTCTCATACGCTCAGGCGTGGGTTGTCGCCAAATACGATTCCGCGGTATACCTTTTGGGTTCCGCTATACGTTACCATTTCAGATTTTCAAGGGCGGAAAAATACCTCCCCGATTTTATGAATTTCAAGATTTAAGAAATAATTCGTGGCTGATTCTTCACTTCGCTAAATGGGGTTTTAACTGTATCATCAGGCCATAGCATTTCCATTTTTGGTCTATTGTTTCTAGCTTGCATTATTGGCAATAAACACTCAGAAACCTAGAGCTGAACTTCTTGCTATCAGTTACCTATGCGCACATTCGCGCCTTAAAAAGCTTGAAGAATGCAAGCGCAAAGGTGAACGTATATAGTTTATTATTCTACCTTGACATCTTCAACATTCCATATAATCCTTTCCTTTCATTTCCAGACCCTAAACGCTCGTCAACCTTCGGTGGAGCGCGACGCTGCACTCTTGGTGCATACATCGCTCATCCCATTCCCCTACTGCTGGAGGTGATTTTCACTTTCCTACTTTTACTTCATTCAAGCCTAGTTTTTCTCGTCCTAGATGCTGTGTTAAGTGAAGGGTCAGACCTGGAGTACTTCGTGTCACAGCGAAACTTGAGAAATTCCCAAATAACTGTGATTTGGTTGTGTCATTTAATAAAATTTCAAAAAAAACTTAACGGTCGTCACATCACCTACATTGTCACCACTTGTATGAGGTACTGTGGGGCGTCTTCCATGTCTGATACTGTGAACGACCCATTATTGCGTCTTGTGCTAAAATCTGTTTGCTTTGACAGTTGATACAATTTCCGTTCTCAGTGAAATCGCGGAATTGCTGGACAAGCATGCCAGACTACCTAAATTTTCGAAAATAACGCTCCTAAACATTGTCAGCTTGTATATCGGTTCCTGTACTCAAGCATGGCGTTTTTTATGTACTGTTAACATTTATCATTCTTGACAGAAATATATTTTACTCCACGAGAGAAGGTATCATTGAGTTTTCGACAGGGCTTCTTATCACTAGATTCGATTTTGCCCTAAGACATTTTGATTCTTGTGAAGTATATAAACCGAAGTGGTGTTCATGTTATATGGGCTGTGAAAATAGTTGTTTTAAAGTTGCGGTATGTGTGGGATGTCAAAGCATGCCGCTTCACGAATATCCTCCGGCAAGAATTATTTGAATGTGCTTTGTAGAAGCTGAGTTATCTATGAGTCAAAATTTGAATTACAGCGTCTTCTCGCCTTTCCTTCTCCTCTGGTCACTTTTTGCACGCTAAAAGTTCGGCGCCCCTCCGTCGGTCTCACCCTTGGGGGCGGAACTTCCTGACCCTTCAGAGATACGCGGCCTATTGGCCGCGGCAATGGTAGCTGCCTGAAGTCTGAAAGAATTTAACCAATAGCCACATCTCAACTCCTATACGCTGATGCGAGCGTTGGAGAATGGTGCAAGCATGAAAAAGTCGCCTGGAAGGGCTCGCCAACTTTCGCGCGTGATTGTTGGTTCTCTGCTGCGTGTAGAAGTATATTATTTGGCTCAGGGTTTCATGACAACACATACTGTGATTGATCGAGTTGATGTGCCCTCCTCAGAAGCTGTTTCGGAGCCCCTTTAAATTAAAAGGTGTAGGTTTTAGAGCATAATGTTACGCCGTTCGGTTCGACTTTCGTGTGCCGTAAATTGTTGCCATATAAGGGATAATTTTTTTCAGTCCTTGAAACACGTCCATGAATGAGTTGGCCTTAGCTTTCAGATATTTTGCTTATTGTTTAGGGTATGAAGCGAAGTAGTCTTCGGGTTAGCAGTTGCAGTTTGGTATATTTATCTTTGTGTTATTTCTAACGGCTCAGAATACAAAATTTTACTCTTTCTCTTGCAGAAGCTGGAAGGACACGACCACTGGATGTACGAAGACATTATGGCTGATCACTTGTCGCTCGCTCCATACATGGAGGTTAGTGCTGCCGTTAATAACACCTTTGTGTGAATTATGCGATGTGTTTAGTAAAGAGAGAGGCGGACATCAAAATTCCTTCATGTATCTGTATTCCTGCCTTAAAGCTGAAGTCCACCATGTGTTTGCAGTGAAAAGTATACCTGGTTCCAGTACGCATCGTTGTACGTATCCATAGCTAAACGCAACTGTGCATCGTCATTTCCCATTTCCAACGAACTGCAGCTCTCTGTACCCAACTTGGTCAGCGGTTTCGTTTTCTCGAGCAAACTAGCATGGCAGGACTAGTTCTCGAAGCGCTAAGAGAAGCCGCTGCGCATATTGCGCATTTGGCTAGCGTGCTGGTAACCTCTGCCGGAATTTGCTCTAGCCGTAAACTGACTTTGACGTTCCTCAGCGAATTTGCCAAACGTTGCGACAATTGGCTCAGGGGTGCGAGTTACCACAATTTTACCAATTTTTCACTCAGGCGGCCTTGCACGGCATTAGGAGGTCTGCCACAGTTCATTTTCTGGCGCCTGCTATCTATACGGAAAAGAAGAATTCTTGATTTTTTTTTCATTTATAGGTGCTTTCGAATCACATTACTGATAAGCGTCCGTTGTGAGGTGCAGCCATAATTAAAACAACGCCTTGAAGTGAAGAGACAAAAGGCAGGTACAGTGAGGCTGAACTTATACAATGGAGGCAGTGAGTCGCTGGGAAGGGGAAGAAGGGGGAATGTCGAGGGTGATTTGTGTGTGTAGAGACAGTGAGAGACACGACGAGAAGCGATGAGAAGAACGAATGTGGTTGCGGCACTTCATGCCCATGCGGTAACGGCACTTGATAACATTGTTCCTTGCCTAGGCGACACAGACGCAGTACAGCGGATGTCCGGTGCCGAAAATACACATATGTAAAATTGTTGCCTTTAATTTTGTAATGTTCATTCTCGTTTTCCTTGTGAACACAGTCCTTGGAGGCACTGTATTCTTAACTTGGAAAATGTATCGATTGGAGCACACTACTATAGATAGAACCCTAAATCCTAAAGAAGGAATAGAACTGACAGAGCTATCAAAGATAAGCGCAAGGTAGTAAGCATTTGGAAGTTTAATATAGAGAGATTCGTGCATGCTCTAAAGAAAGGAGATCACTTGAGAGCAGTGAAGTGGAAATTAGGCACACGTAAAAGTCAGATGCATGCGCTAAGCGACAAATAGGGAAATGTCATTAGGAGTAGGCTTATGTAGTTAAAGTAGCCGAAGAGTTCTACGCAAATCTAGAGAGTAGCCATTGCAATCAGAATGTTAATAAGAGAGGCAGTGGGCACTGCAATGCGACATCCTGCCGGTAACGACAGAGGAAGTAAAGAAAGCCTTAGGCGCAATAGAAGGGCGCAAAAGAATCTGGTGGGGATCAGACAGGTAACAGCAGATATTTTGGAAAAAGGAAGGCAGTTTGTGCTAGAAAAAATCAACCAGTCTTTATAAGCAATGCCTAATGACTTCGAGCGTACCAGAAGCTTGGATGAACGTTGACATTATATTGATAAGTGCCACTGTAGAAGAAGTAGAAGCGCCTGCATTCGTAGAAAAAGAAGACGGTTATCTCTCGCTCGCGCGCTCTCTGGAGGTTCTCCTTCGAACCCATTTGATTTGATTTCATTTTATTACCTTAAACTCCCCAAAAAGGAATGTTACATAAGAGTTGGCAAGGATTAAAAGCACAAATTCACAACAACAGGAAAGTTTTTGCGTTTCCAGCGAAAAGACTTGGGCAAGTGATGATGGCAACGTTGTTTGGAAGGCCGTTCCAGTCTGCAGCTGCACGAGCAAAGAAGGAATTAGAAAAAGCGACGGTGCGTGAGCGTGGGCGGGCAACTTGTAGGTGATGACTTGATCAGTGCAGGCTACACTTCCCGACCACCGTACTCCGCACAGCATCACTACGGACCTCACACCTGTTCACCAGCTACCCAGCCGCCGTATCCGCGGAGAGTCGCCTGAATTTGGGCCCTTTCTCCCGCCCACCAGAACGACGCAGCCTCGGCCACCTATTCGAACCGACGTGGTTACTGACACCAGGTCCCCCGACCCAGCCAAGCCCGTTGAGTCCAACTGCTATGGCCACTGACACCCGGCCCATGGCGCCGATCCTTTTGCCACCCACCGCAAACACCGCCATCGTTTCACGGTGACGTGTTCGAAGACGCTGAGGATTGGCTGGAGACCTTCGAGCGGGTCGGCCGCTAAAACTGCTGGAGCGACGAGCGCTAGCTGCACAATGTATATTTTGCTCTGGAAGAGAGTGCCAGGACGTGGTTTGAAAACCGTGCACGAGATTACCCTTCCCACCTAGGAGACCTTTTGTCGGAGAATCCTGGCTACATTCCTCAACGCCGGCCACCGGGAGAAGGCTGAAGCTGCGCTACACTCCCGAAATCAGCGCACGAGTGAAAGTGTGCGCATGTACTTCGGGGACATGACCCGTCCATTCAAGCGGGCCGACCCCAACATGACGGAAGAGAAGCAGCTTCGCAATCTCATGCGAGGGGTTAAGCAGGAGCTCTTCGCAGGCCTCATACGCAGCCCACCCCGCACTGTAGCGGAATTTCTCACCGAGGCGACCACCATGGAGACGACGCTCCAACAACGGGCCCGCCAGTACAATCGGGACATCAACAGCATTGTGCCCGAAACCTTTTCGTCGTGCCTAGGCGACAGTACAGACACATTACGCGAACTGATTCGGTTAGTTGTTCGGGAGGAACTCCAACGGTTCCCTCTGCCCCAGGTTG
This sequence comes from Amblyomma americanum, assembly GCA_030143305.2. Lineage (NCBI taxonomy): Eukaryota > Metazoa > Arthropoda > Arachnida > Ixodida > Ixodidae > Amblyomma > Amblyomma americanum. Next base: position 16,604 of record JARKHS020023059.1, on the reverse strand, counting down.
CGCCTGCGCCGCTGGCAGCGCTGACAGAAGTCGTCAGGGACGATGTGCGGCAGGTTGCGCAGGCGCCTCCTGTTCCCGTAGCGCCGCGCCAGTTCGATGCCAGACCCACATACGCATCCGTTATACGTCGCACGGCTGGCTACTGTCCCGCTACTCCGACGCCTGCCATGAGCATCATCGGCACATGTCACGCAACCGCACCTGGCTACGGTAATACCCCGACCTCCCCCGTCAGTAGCACCGCCCCATATTATGCAACTGCACCTGCTATAGCTGAGCCAGGTCCTCAGAAGTCGATTTGTGGCGTACACCGTACCGTAGGCCTCTGTGCTACCTGTGTGGGGAGCCCGGTCACTCCTACCGAGCCTGTCCATACCGCCAACTTGGTCTTCGCGGTTTCCGTCCCGACGCACCTTGTCCTCAGAACGGTGAACGACCGCAAGAGATGGCGGAGCATCTCTGGGCGTGCCAGAACCGTGTTTACTCTGGAAGGCGCGAGTCCCGTTCGCCTTCGCCTCTCCGCTATCGTGATTCCAGCCCCGGTCGCCAGAGTAGCTCTGCTGGCCGTCGCTCGCCCAGTCCGAGTGGGTAAAACTAACACCAGCGACCTCTGCAGGCAAGGCTGCTGACGTCTAGATGTGTCAAGATCCTGCATCGAGTAACCATCGAGGCGATGATACCTGGATAGAGAGCGGCAGCGACAGTACCCGATACGCTGCAACCGATTTGCGGGTGACAATTGATAGTACTGAGATTACCGCGCTGCTCGATACCGGTGCTGATTAATCGGTTATGAGCCGTGTCTTTGCTGGAGACATTAAAAAGGTTCTGACTCCGTGGACGGGACCCACATGCTCACCGCTGGTGGCCACCTAATTTCCCCTGTTGGCAAGTGCACGGCTAAAGTTGGAATTAGCGGTTCCACGTACGTTGGGGAATTTGTTGTGATCTCCGAGTGTTCCAGAGACTTGATTCTGGGGATCGACTTCCTGCAGGCGAACGGCGCTGTGATTGAGTTTAAGGACGTACGTGTCACGTTCTCGACCAAAGAGGCCGTGGACCGCTCTGGCTCCTGAGATCCTTGCAGCAATACTCTGCTCATTGTCGAGAATGACGTCACTGTGTCGCCGCGGTGCAGTGTCCTGGTGCTCGTGCGGAACGACCTATTCCACGACTACAAGGACCTGGCGGACAGCCATACTACACTGCTGCTTGAGCGGGGCCTTGTCGTTGACCGAGGTCTCGTCCGACTGCGTGACGGCCGTACCCACGTCCTCGTGACCAAGGTTTCCGACGAATAACAGCACCTCGTCAAAGCCACGGCTATTACCTCCCTCCACGACGTTGCTGAGGTCCCAGATTCGTGCACCTTGGGAGAACCCACTCCAGAGAATGCTGGCCCACACCACGTTCTTCAGTCAGTCAAAATAAATCCGGCCCTGCCATCGGTTCAGAAGGGTCTTCTGTCGGACCTCTTGGCAGACTTTGCGGACTGTAGCTACGTGCTCGAAGATCGGCCGCACTCCACTCGCCAAGCAACGTATCATCACTGATGACACTACGCGACCACTCTGCCTGCGCCCCTACCGTGTTTCCCCGATAGAGCGAGAAGCCATTCAGAATCAGGTTCCCGAAATGCTTGCTGACGATGTCATTCAACCGTCCACCAGGTCATGGGCATCGCCAGTGGTTCTTGTAAAAAAAAGACAACTCTCTGCGTTTCTGTGTTGGCTACAGGAAACTTAATAATGTGACCAAAAAGGACGTTTAACCACTGCCCAGGATAGACAACGCACTCGAACAAATGCGGGAGGCCCGATACTCCTCGTCATCAGATATTAAAAGCGTATATTGGCAAATCGAAGTGGACGAGAGAGACCGGGAGAAGACGGCTTTCGTGACGCCCGACGGCCTCTATGAGTTTAAGATTCTCCGATCTGGTCTGTGGTCAGCACCGGCCACGTTCCAACGCATGATGTACACCGTTCTCTCCGGCTTGAAGTGGCAGACCTGCCTGGTGTACATGGACGATGTCGCTATATTTTCGACCACGTTTGACCAACACTTGGAGCGGTTGCGCATTGTGCTACATGCACTCAAATCCGCACAACTTACCATGAAAGATGAGAAATGCAATTTTGGCTTTGAGGAACTTGGATTTCTTGGTCACGTTCTCAGCGCACAAGGTGTTTGCCCGGACCCTGACAAGACCGCTGCTGTCTCAGGTTTTGCACGCCCAACTGACAAGAAGGCCGTTCGCCGCTTTTTAGGTCTGTGCTCGTATTATCGGCGCTTTGTTGACAATTTCTCGCGAATTTCCGAACCGTTAAACTCACTGACCCGGGACGATACGCTTTTCGTGGGGGGAAGCGACCAAGAGGCTGCATTTGTCGAGCTTAGAAGCCGCTTAAACGTACTCCGATACTCACCCATTTCAATGAACACGCTGCCACGGACATCCACACTGATGCCAGCAATGTTGGCCTTAAAGCGGTACTGATCCAGTGGCAAGATGGTGCCGAACGACTCATGAGTTATGCCAGCCGAACACTTAAGCGCTCCGAGACTAAATTTTCTGCGACAAAGAAAGAGTGCCTTGCAGTGATATGGGCCATCAGCAAGTTCCGACCGTGAATCTACGGGTGACTCTTCTGTGTGGTAAGCGACCACCACTCCTTATGCTGGCTGGCGAGCCTCAAAGACCCCTCGAGACGCTTGGCTGGATAGAGCTTACGCTTGCAAGAATACGACTTAACAGTCTTCAAGTCTGGCCGTAAGCATCAAGATGCGGACTGTTCGTCGCGCGCGCCTATCACAATCAGTTCAGAAGAACCTGCTAATGATTTTCTTTCACTGGGTGCTGTTAGTACCCCCCAGAATGGCGCAGCTTCAGCGGGTGGACTCGGAGTTCGCGCCGCTCATCGATTACCTCGAAGGCGTCGACTATCGCATCCCGCTTGTTTTTGGTCGTGGGCTCCACACCTTCACTTTACAATCTGGTGTTCTCTACAAGCGCAACTTTCTCAGCAACAAAGAAGCGTTCTTGCTTGTCGTACCATCGCAGTTGCGACCAGAGATTTTAAGTGCCTGTCTTGATGCAAGCCCCCGCCGGCCATCTCGGAGTAAGTCGTACACTCGCCTGGATTAAGCAAAAGTATTATTGGCCCAGATTACTCCCATCGGTGTGGGCCTACGTAAAAACATGCCGTGACTGCCAACGTCGGAAGTCTCCTCCGTTGAAACGAGCCGGATTTCTTCACCCCGCAGATCCACCGAAGACCCATTTTCACCAGTGGGCATGGACCTCCTTGGCCCTTTTCCGAAGTCTTCGTCAGGAAAGCTTTGGATCGTCGTTGCCACCGACTACCTGACACGGTACGCTGAGACCACGTCCATTGTCAAAGGCACTGCTGCTGAAGTGGCGCAGTTTTTCGTCCACAACATTGTCCTGCGTCATGGAGCCCCCGCCGTTGTTGTTACTGACCGGGGAACTGCTTTCACTGGCCGCTTAACCCAGTCCGCGATGACTCTGACGCACGCCAGCCAAAGACGTGCTACGGCCTATCACCCACAGACAAACGGGTTGGCAGAGCGACTCAACCGCACACAAGTCGACATGCTTTCTATGTATCTTGACGTCGAGCATTGAACTTGGGACACCATTCTGCCGTACGCAACGTTTGCGTACGACGCCGCCCTGCAGGAGACAACCCGACTGACCCCTTCCAGCTTTTCTTCGGTCGGCAAGTAACCACGCCGTTGGATTCCATGTTGCCCGTTGAACCCTACTGCGACTCTGACGCTGACCTCGACGCAGACACGTTCGTTCAGCGTGCTGAGGAAGCGCGGCAATTGGCACGCCTGCGAATTAACCGTCAACAGGAGACTGACGCCGCTAGGTACAACCCAGGACGCCGCTTCGTCATTTACGCGCCTGGCGACTTGCTGTGGGTTTGGACACCTGTTCGTCTGCGCGGCCTTTCAGAAAAGTTGCTGCGCAGATACTTCGGCCCTTAAGAAGTAGTGCGCCGCATCAGTGATGTGACGTATGCAGTTACTCCCGTACAAGCGGCTTGCTCATCGCGTCGGTCGCACCGTACTGAAGTCGTGCACATTGTTCGCATGAAGCCCTACCACGACAGGCTACCTGACTGAACAGCGGTTCACTGCAGCTGTGCTTTTCCGGACGTTTCCCACCTAGCCGCATCATGGCGATGCTGCATAAGAGAGTGTTGTTGTTGTTGTCCACATACATAAGAGGATGTAAGATACGTGTCACTGCAGAAGAAGTAGAAGCGCCTGCATTCGTAGAAAAAGAAGATGGTTCTCTCTCGCTCGCGCACTCGAACCACTTAGGGACCGCCGCAGTTTACGTGTCTTCTCCGGAGGTTCTCCTTCGAACTTTTCGTAACAATATAAATTTATAAACAGAGGAGATGTAAAGGACTTGAAACATTACAGACCAATTAGCTTACTCTCCGTTGCCTACATTGCATTTATTAAGGTAATCGCAAATAGAATCAGGGCAACCTTGGACTTCAATCAACCAAGCCATCAGGCAGGCTTTCATAAGGGATACTTGAAATAGACAATATTCAAGCTATCAATCAAGAGATAGAGAATTGCTCAGGATATAACCAAACCCTGCATATAGCCTTCAATGATTACGAGAAACCATTCTACTCGGTAGAAACCTTTGCAGTATTGCAGGAAATGCGGAATCAGTGCGTATAAGATTCTTATGTGAAAATACTGGAGGATATCTATAACGACTGCACAGCTACCATAGTCATTCATAAACAGGGCAATAAAATTCGTATTGAGAAGGGTGTCAGGCAAGGATAGACAATTTAGCCAATGCTATTAACCGCGTGTTTACAGGAGGTGCTCCGAGGCCTCGATTGGGTACAGATGGGGATAAGATTTCATTGAGAATACCTAAGTAATCTGCGACTCGCTGACAACATTGCCTTTCTAAATCACACAAGAGATAAACTGGAAAGAATGATCAATCAATTAGACAGGCAGTTTACAATTGCTGGCGATATGCTGAACGTGGTAAGGGAACACGTCTACATAGGTCAAGGGAATGACCGCTGATCCGTATAATGAGAGGGATATAACTGGAGCAATAAGAATTAGGTGGAGCGCATATGGCAGGTTCTTTCAGATCATTAACGGCAGTTTAACAATATCCTCAAAGAGCAATGTATATAACAGCTGCAATTTACCGGTAGTCACCTAGGGGCAGAAACATGGAAGCTAACGAAAAGGGTTCAGTTTAAGTTAAGGACAACGGAGCGATCTATGGAAAGAAAAATGATAGATGTCACGTTAAGTGAACGGAAGCGGGCATAGTGGTTGAGGGAACAAACGTTTGTTAAAGACATCCTAGTCGAAGTCAAGAGGAATAAATGGTTTTGGGCAGGGCATATAATGCGAAGGCAAGATAACCGCTGGTCCTTAAGGGTAATGGAGTAAATACCAAGGCAAGCGTAGCAGGGGGCGGGAAAAAGTTAGGTGGGCGGATGCGATTTAGAAGTTAGCGGGTATACGGTGGTCACAGCTGGCAAAGGACGAGGTTAATTGGAGAAACACGGGAGAGGTCTTTACCCTGCAGTGTGCCGTCAGGATGATGATGATGACTTAAACCCTTCCAAAAAAGGAACTCCGAGAAGGTTATGGAAATAAAATAGTTTTGTTTCACTGAGGCCGAAAAAATACCGCATATTTGGAAATGCATTTTTTTATTATATTTCCACAGGCGCTCCTTTTGTATTCGCCCTGACTTCTAGTACGTATCTCACATATTGAGGCTCATACCGTTCTGAAGAATAAGCGCCGTGGTGGCTGATTGGTTGTGGTGCCCCACCGCTGACTCGAAAGACGCGGGTCCGATCTCGCCGCGGCGTTCTCATTTCGATGGAGGCGAAATTCTTGAGGCCGGTGTACTGTGCGACGTCAGTGCGCGTTAATGAACCGCATGTGCTCTAAATTATCCGAAGCCCTCCACTACTGCTTCACTGATAGGCTGAGTCGCTTTGGGACTTCAAACCTTCAACCATAAAACAACCATTATCAAGACTATGTCCCGAAAGGTTTCCTAGGTATCCAGGGCGTCTAACAAAAGTTGCTTGTGGAGTAAGCTGCCGAAATCGAAGGTGGGACGTTATTCAGGGCCGATAAGTTATTGCAATTCTCTCCCGAACCAGCAGCCTTATTCTGCAAAGACACATTTGTACATTTCTATTTCGGATCCATTTGGCCCTCGGCACTGGCCACTGTTGTTGGATGACCTAGCTGTGTCTTTGAAGAGTCGGTGGGAAGCGGCTAGACCGGGCCTCGCCATTTGTTGCATATCACAGATAATGGTGAACCTCTGCGTGTGCGATTGGTGAAGGCTATCGTCGACTTTAGAACCCGCCCTTTTGGATCTCAGTGATTTACCGCTTGCTGCTTTCGTCTGATGCTGCCGTCACGCTTGAAGTCACTCCAGTCGAATTGGAAAATGGATATTCATTTCAAACGAATTCTTATAGATTCCGACCTCAGTCCTTCTGATGAATATTCCGCCCTTTGATTATTCGAAGTCGATGCCACGCGCTGGTCTTCAGCAGATAAGATAGCGCGAACGCGAGGCATCGCTTCGCTTCACATTATCACAGATAATTCAAATGGCAATAAAACCAGATTAATAATGTTATTATCTATCTTGATACCGTTGTAGTTGAATTGTCTGTCAGATGCTGCTGTCTTTTGTACTCGCATCACGGCTTGGTCTTGACAGACTCCGGAGTTTTTCCTTGGTATGTATGCAATGCCCGAAGAGTATTAAATAAAGCCACCGCTGTTAATTACAACGAACAACGAATAGGCTTTCCTTGCTTACGCTGCTTTTTGTTAACGCAGCTCTTCCTCAACCTGAGTCAAAGCGTGGCCGGCGACGCACACATCGTCACACGTGGATTTAGTCCTTACGTTGCTGAACACGTTGCGTTCTTCTTTTTTGCGGAGGTACGCTACCAACTTCTGATAGTACTCTTTTTTAATAAAGATTCTCAGTGCACTGCTATGATCAGTATCACTGCCTAGCTGTCCCAGCGGAAACATTACTTGATGGGGATGAATGATATCCACAGGCTGTGTGCTTAACAAGAAGTAACAAGACGTCCTATGTCCTTTTTTTAAATAAATACTACATGGCTGTCTCCGACATGGAAAAGTGTATTTTGGACGAAGCTGTTTCATATAAATTCATACAGCTCAGGCAGCTTGTTAATCATTGCACCTTCAGTTTGTTTGTGATATTTGTAATTATAATGCGCTCATAACCAGACTGGAGCAGTGTCAAAGATTCGAGGATAAACGTGCCGTCATTTTTCGTTCAGGGCATAGGCACCTAGCCCTATTTCAAAGATACGCTAGTAAATACCTGCACTTACACGTCAGTGTCTGGGACAAAACTTGGGCGCCACAAACTTTTCAGTTGTTCCCTCAGTGCGAGCTCCTGACCCACTGAAATTGACACAGTATCAGCTCGCAACTTAAAAGTTTTAATCCCCTTTTTTGGCACTACTAAGGAATGATTGCGCGTACAAAGAAGCCCTAACTTTGGGCGTGTTCTTTATATTTCTTTCGTTTTTCCCCTGGACATATTATTTTGATTATGCCATCCTGAAATATATTTTCTATTTTGTACTTTCGCTTCTGTTGCCCACGCCAGAAATGTCAGTGCTGGTTAACAATAAATGGAGCGGAATGTCATCACGCTTCTGCCTAATGAACTATTTTACATTTGAATACCAGGCGAGCTTACAATGAGGCAACGAGCCACAAAAAATTATCACATAGCGTGCTTATTGACCTCACTGGGGTCCCTAATACTACGACGAGGCATGTTTTAAAGCTGTGCTTGTATACAGGGATGTACTGCAGAGGCTCGGTTTCCCCTAGTTTTCTGCTTAATACAGTGGATTAACAAATCTTCAGGAAACCTTCAGGAAATCTTCAGGAAGCCGCCATCAGCGCTGATGCGCTTCTGTATGGCTCTGACCATCGGTATCAGCTTCAAGGGTGCCCTTATTGCGTTCGTGCTCGTTTTGCAACAAGCCCTTTCTTGGTTCTTGCAAGTTCCCCTTGATTGTTATCGAAACTGACGCGCCATGAGAGATCATGAAGCAAATGACCTTGTTAAGTCCCTTTTTTGTCCATTGTTCATGACGCATCGCATGTTCTGCTTGGTTTAAGGGACGCATTTCCTTGAAAATTGTTCTTGCAGTCTTCGTGTGAGCCCTATACAAACCACCCTGGGGAACCAAGAGCTGAATACCTCCCGTCTCAAGCCAGGTACGGAATCATAATTATGCACCGCTGGTACTAGTGTGAAGTGTGTTGATGGTTCGAAACACAAAACGATCCATCTTAGTCTCTTTCTGTCTGATGTACTAATAGGGAGAAAAGTTTCCGGGACGCGGGTTCCAGGAAAAACGTTCACTGTATCTCCACCTCGTTACCCAGTCGCCTGATATGGTATGAAAGCATTAAAGGCCTAAATGCTCCTTCCTGTCTTCACAATATCAGGCGAGTGGGAGCGAGGTGGAGCTGCAATAAACGTTTTTCCTAGAACTCGCGTCCAGGAAACTTTTGTGCCCAGTCGTGCATGACGTATTGCATGTTCTGCTAGGCTTATGACGTCACGTTCGAGACCTTACAACAATAGCTGTTAAGCTCCCGTTCCATGGGTTTCACGCCGTAGTAGCAGCGCGTAATCCGCAGGTTTGTTGCCATACGAAGCACTCAGAGGGTCGTTACGCTGGAAGGAGGAGCGTGTGACGAGAACGTATTAGTCAGAAAATTTCCAGGTGGTTGCCGTAAAATGAGGGTAATATGATACACCTTTAGCCTACCGTCTACCGTATCACCATTATCTTTACCGAAATACCCGGAGCCCACTCACCGCGAGTGCGCACACGCTGGTTGATCCCGATGCGGCAGGCGCATGCGCAGCTGCCGGGCACGTGGCGCCATCTTGCGCCGTACCCGCTTGCCATCTGCGTGGCATCGGGTTCCATCACACCGCAACGCTCGGCGACTGCGTTCACAAAGTGAGTGGGCGGCCTTATGCATTCTCACACACAGTAGGGACCTTTTTTGTTCGCGATTATTGTGCTCCGTGAAAACTTAGCGCAGTGTGTGCGCACATGCTTCTTCGTTTAGATCTTGCCACGGTTAGACCCATCAAACATTCCAGAAGCCTCCTCCCAGGTTTTTCTGCCATGACCTTTTGACCTGTCGTCTCTTCTGTGCACTGCAGGGTCAACGGAGCCCTGTCTCAATACGCGCCATTTGCCGTCAGCTTCTTCTGTCCGTACGGCTCGGCGATGGCGAAGGAGTCGTGCGAACTTTATCGCCGAATCCCCGAAAGATCTTTGCCGGGAAAGCACCCATAACTCGACCACCAGAAACAGATCATTAAGCTAGCAATGTAGTGATGACGACGAGAACTGTGCTTACCAGAACCCGATGCGAGTGTTTTTCAAAGAGCAGGCTTTCTCGAGCTCGCCACAAATTATAGTAATCTATAGTTGTGTAATTCATTTAGTCGACCACTTGGAAAAGTCCGTGTTTAAACCTTTGAAATTTCAGGCTTTTTTTTTCTCTGTAAAAAAGAGCAGCTCGCAGAACACGCAGTGTACCTCTGCTGTTGCTACCCTTTTAAATGGTGGTACATTGGCTACGAGCGTTCATACCTGTGAAGAGCATGCTGTACATTTTTACTTGTAATACCTGGCACCGAATAAAATATCACTGTGTCACAAGACGCTAAGCTTAAAAGACACTTCTTAGCTTAGTCATCGTTTGCTAAGTGCGGCGGTTGGCGGTCCTGAAGTAAAACCCTGAAACCAATTGCGTGATTTGTTTTCTTTTCTCTTCCCATGGTACTCAGGGAATATGCCGGTAGGTGAAATCATCGCCTTATATTACGGCATGTGCGTGCGAGAGATGCTTTTAGACTGCTACTCTGTTCTAGCGGTTTGAAGGTGCGACCGGCGAGAGATCCTCCCCTGTGCCGCCGGTAGTCATTTTTTTTCACAATTTTTGTCTGATATCACCTTGCCTGGTGCTCGCCACCCTTGCGAATAAATATTTTGAAAATTTTGTTTTTGGTTTCACCCGGTGCCAACCAAAGCAGTCTCGTCGTGATGTTTTTTGGCGAAACTGCCTTTGTGATATTGAAATGAAATTGTCAAAAGTACGTTCGAAAAGACAGAAGCAGAAGAGCAAACTGTGTTTCTTACATTGTAAGGGCATTATTATCAGCGGGTGTTTTATTCTTCCTCTAGCTCTGCTGACGTACCGAGCAGTCATTTTATCCTCGGGTTGAAGGCATGAAGGGAGGACGCGCTATGAATCGGGATGGGTGGCATGTAGAAATGTGTTCATTGGGCAAAGCAGCTGCATGTTCTGGTCTGACGTGTCTTGTTTATGAAAGTGCGCAAGGTAAAGTTCTTGCTCGATGTTAGGACATCGGTTCCACGTCTTCACAGAACCTTTCGACAACCTAGTAATAAAGGCAATGAGGACTGCAGAACACAGAACACCGTCCTGGTGGGCGACTTCAGCGCCTAGATAGGGAAGCAGCAGGCAGGCGACTAGGCATTTGAAAACAACAGCATAGGTTGTAGAAATAGGGGGAGGGTAATTTTTTGGTGCAGCTCGCAGAACGAAATAGTTTGCGGATCATGAATATTTCCTTCCGTGAATGGCAGAACAGGAAATGGACTTCGAAGAGACCGAGTGGCGAGACTAAACACGAAAAAAACTTCACAATGTGGACGAATCTCGGCATTTATCAGGATGTGCAGGATGCTGCAAGGTGAGCTGTAGTCGCTATAGCATGCCGAGGTAACAGTTTAGGCTAAATTTCAACATAGCACGATGGAAACTATGAAGAAGGACGCGCATCAACTCACTAGCTGGGGAAATAAAACACGAGGAATTTACCCTATCTCTACATTGCAGACATTCTGTTTTGAGGCAGTGTTGTCATTTTAGTGTTCGGGTGGTCAAATATATTCTCACAACTAGTATTACCTGTAGTTGCTGCGCTAGCATTGCATTTTATGGAAGCTTGTGTGTGCGCTAGTTGCATATTCTTCCACGTGCTTTTGCGACAGTGTATATAATGCTCGTAATGCTGCCGCACTGTGGGCTTTGTTCGGATGGTCCTGTATTGCTTGGCGACTTTGTCTTGAGAAAATAAAGCGCTGCTTTAGCAGCTTCTGGATGTGTCACTCGCTTGGGGAGTCCATCTCTCACAAACATTTATAAATGGATGCATGGCCATCAAAATTTTTGATTATTATATGTGATGCTGGAGGAATATGACACCTTTCCCTTTTTCCCCAAAATGCACGAAATCATGGTGGGTGATTCCACTACAGCTGAAACTGCCTAAATATTTCATATTTTTAATTTCCTTGAATATTTTATAAACTATGCAGACATTGTTCAGTAGGCCAAGAGTGAATTTTGTTTTGCGAAAATGCCAATATTTGACTAGAAAAAGAATATAAACGACGTCGTGGCGGAAGCAGTGTTTTCAAGCACAGCTCAATTTCGCAAATTGGTAATGACGTAGGAATGTAGACATGAAAGCCATGATGCATATATACATCGTGGTACATCTATAGTGAGAAGCAATATGTCAGGCATTTCCGCCATTTTGAGGAAGTTGTCACTGACTGGAAAAGATTTCGAAAACGACAAGTCTCACACAAAGCTATCTCCAAGAAATCTTTTGTCCACTTATAAAAAGCATATCTCTTTGAACTTTGCATAATAGATAAGCACTGAGGTGTTCAAAGAGCGTACTGACTTTCGTTTTTCAATACTATAGGGAAGTGCAGGAAGTATTGCCACAAATCTGGCATTCTGATTGTAGTAGTGTTCTTCAAAAATCAAATAAAAAAGAACCCCAGCTCCAATTTCTCTTAAAACACCTGAAACAAAGGAGGCGGAAAAGAATACGAGAGAAAATATTGCATTATTTTGTTTCCAATAACGTTATGCGCGCTAAAACTTGTAGCTTTTTGAGCATCGGCAGGAGCGCCTTTAGGGGGGGAGGCTAGCAGCAACCAGGCCCTCCACTGCCATAAATTTTCCCCAAATCACAAGACAAACTTTTTCCATCAAGAGAGAGCGTACCTAATTATTTTTTGTGGAAAAACACTGATCTGTGACATAAGCAGGATTCAGGGGCACTGCTTTCCTCGTGTACGGGCAAAAACGGGGGGCGCGGTCCATAGGACTGCATGTAAACAAAAGCTCTCAATGTAATTTTCTGACTGCATAGTGCCCCTATAAGGTTGTCTTTGATTTCAAGAAAAAGCGGACTACGTAGTAGAAGAGAACGTGGAAGAATACAACGTCATTTCGAGGATAATATTTTTACACAACCCAATAGGCGCTTGCCAGAGACATTTTACAAATCCATATTCGGTACTATAGGCGCTAATCGTGTTTTGTTAATGAAGGACGCCCTCATTTACTCATTTTTTAGAATCTGTTAGAGGAAAAAGCTTAATGGAAATTGTACATAAGTTGAGGGATTGCCTACTGAAGCAAACCTATAACCAATACAGCATCTACCAGCATAACCAATCTAAATAAATGAACAGCGGCTAAAAAAGAAACCAAAATGTATTTTTACATCAAACGAGAATTACGAGAGAAAATTTGCCATGGTATGCTCTGAGCGGAATGACAAGACAAGGGCCTGGGGACACATTGGACTTCATAGATGCACTGTGAAGTAAAAAATTACATACAAACTTTTCTTTACATGCATTCTTAAGGGCCGCTCTCGGGGATAGCGGTGATACCAAATCCTGTTTACGTCACAGATCAGTGTTTGGCCATAAAAAGTAATTAGGTATGCTCTCTCTTGATACAAAAGGTCTCAGACTTGGGATATAGGGAAAATTGAGAGCTGTGCAGGGAGTGTTTGCCGCTTCCGCCCCCGCATTTAGACATTCCTGCCGATGCACAAGAAGATACAAGTTTCAGCTTAGATAACAATGTTGGAAACAAAATAATGCTGCATGTTCTTTCGCATCCTTTTTCGCCTCCTTCTAGAGATCTGTTTCAGGAGTGTTAAGAAAAAATAATGAGATGAGGTACTTTTCCTGTTATTTTTGAAAAACAATAATATTTAAAAAAAACGCCAGATTAAGGCAATAGGTCTTGTACTTTGTTTTATATAACTATGAAGGTCGGTACACTGTTTTGGCACCTCAATGCTTATTTTGTACAAGTGTAAAGGAGATGCGTTCCACATTTACGTATAAAAAATGACTGAAAATAGCCTCATTTGAGACGTGTCGCTTTCGAATTTTTTCTAGAAAGGGAGAACCTCTACACAATTACAGAAATAAGCCTGACATATTCTTTCATACCTTTCTTTTTCGCACGCAAAATATATCCATCATGGCTTTCACATTTCGATTCTTATGCCATTGCAAATTCGCGAAATTGAGATATGCATAAAAATGCTGCTTCTTCCATGATATCGTTTACAATTTTTTCTCCTAAAATATTATCATTTTCCCGAAACTAAGTTTACTGTTGGCCTGCTGAATAATGTGTGCAGAATGTATAAAATAGTGAAGAATAATAAGAATTTCAGTTATTTGGGCAGTTTCATCTCTCGTGGAATCACCCTACTCAAATCTGCTTAAAACCTTTCACCTCTATGCCAGAACACATGCGTCCTGGTATAATCAGCTTAACACCTTTCATCTTCATGCCAGAATGCTTAAAAGCTGCTATAATCTGCTTAACACCTTGCACCGCTATGCCAGAAAGCATTGAATCCTGCTATAATCGGCTTAACACCTTGCACCTCTGTGCCGATACCCATAAAAATTCTGCTCTAATCTGCTTAAAGGGGCCATGACATGGTCGTTCTTCGTACAGCAGTTTTGTGCTTCAGTAACTAATACAAGAGCTTATGATTCAGTTTCATAAATTTGGCTGCGCTGGACGTGCTGTATATTCCAAAAAATACGATCGAAATTAAGGACGGGGAACTCCTCCCACCGGCAGCGACCGCCATATTGAATGCTATCGTGATGTCACTAGGGAACACACGGAGCAACGTCGTCTGCTCTAGTTGCTGCAATGTGCGCAGCGAGGTCCCATTCCCTCCTGTAGTTTCGCGGGCGATCAAAGTAGCAGTCGTACCCCTTATATGAGTGACTGGTGCCACAAAAGCGTTAACAACAGTAACGCAGTAATTCTTCGGTATAGGTAGGGTCCGGTTACACTAGGCCGATGCAACGGCGATCGACGGTCGGTTGGAGGGTCGGTATGCAAATTCCGTCGCTGACGCATCGGTCTGTCACGCTAGACCGACGACGACGCCAGCACGACCAACCACACTGTGTCGCAGTAGTGTAAAGAGTGAACTTAGTGGGACCTGGCAGGGCGTGGTAGGGGACTAGTTGGTATGGCATTCTATAAACTTAATTGGTTTAAAACTTATTGGACCTGACCATGCTAGCTACGGCGACATACGAGATGTGAGTGCACCAACGAAGATGTGCTTTCATTCGGTGTCTGCGCATAGAACCTATAGGCGAGGCAAGCGACACGGGCAGAAAACGCCGCACGACGGTGCCGCTCGTCGCTCGCCTCAGTCGCCTGGGCTTGTGCGGCCGAGCGAAATTTTCACATCCGGTGTATAGAGTGCCCGAAAAACAGCGCTTTTGTACTTTATCCGTATCGAAAAAAGCGAAACGAGCGGCTGCATTTCATATCTTCACACTGTCTTACTAATCAGCAGAGAACTCTTGCCAGATCCTTGAATTTCGGTCGACGGTGGACCGCCGGCCCCTTTCGTGAAGAGGCCTAGCGAGTACACGTGATTCGTGTGTGCGATTTCGGCGATTATGGAGGGCAAATTCGCAAGTGTTAGGGCCTGAAAATAGCTGTCTAGTGTAGTTTTGGCTACAGTATCCTCAAAGCGACGACTGCCTACATCGCAGGGCGCGAGTACAATAAGGGGGATCGAAGTGTCGATATGTGACCCGGTCTTCACAGCATATGCTGAAGGCAGCCGGCAGCAGCCGTCAGCGTCGACTGTGGGCAACAAATCTGGTTGTTTTCTTTAATTCAAGTAATGTACGAACGTATTTTTAGCTAAAGCGATTTAAAATCAAATATTGTTGACATAAGAGGAAACAGATACAACTAAGCGGGAAGCGCCGGTCCTACGTACGCGAAGCATTTCCCAAGCAGGCGATATAGTATGAACGGCGCTTAATTATTGTAGTGTTATCATTGTGTGTAAAAAAGTAAAACTGCAATTTGTGAGCAATACTACGTAATATTTAAAATAAGGACAGCCCACCTTAAGTTTTATGCCACGCACACGAGCAGTACTGTTTGCGCACAGCTATGTAAACAACCCCAGCGCGGGGCTGCAGTTCTCGTAATGGTAGCATTCCTGGGCCACAATGCGCACACACAGTAAACGCTAAATGATGCACTAATATTTACAAGCACTCACGTAGACGGCGGCGACTACTGCTCGGTGCGGGCAGTGAAAGCATTCGAGTCGCGTATGGTTTGCAAGCGGCTTGTTTACTGCAAAAGGGTTCTACGAGAAGAAGGGAATGTACGTTCGACTTAAAAATGCACACGTGCAGTGGGGAAGTCGTCTCATTCGGCACTTTTCCCTCCTCCTTTCGTGCTTCATGGTTACTCTAGTGCCACTTTGTGATAATTTGAGTTTAATTATCGAGCCGATGTACAGCGGACGAGAAATTAGTAGTCAGCTACAAAACGCCACGGCTTTCACGGCGCACATTGGCGAAGGCATGCACGGCACGTGCCGCTTTTCACATACGGGAGCACTTGACTGCGCAAAAAAGACTACACTCATAACGTAAAAGTAACATGTTTCTGATCGTAAATAATAAAGCAGGGGTCCATCGATTTCTGTTTCCTCAACAATCGTAAAAGGGGTACCACGAGCAAGTCCGCTTTCCCAAGAATCACTCCGCTTCCGTACAAAGCTGAAGGTTTCCGAAAAGAAAACACGGAAAAAGCATTTTTTTTCGGTAAGCTAAAAAATAAACCTTTTCGAGCGACCACCGTCTACGGTCTACATGCAAGCACTTCAGCAGCGCGCAGCATACGACGCGGGCGGGTATGTCCCTGTGACATCAGCAATCAGAGGTTGCCAGACCGGCAAACAGCTCGCAGAAAAAACGGAAAAAACTCGTTTCAAAAATATTTATCGCACAGAATCAGCTGAAACTTGGGGGGACTTTAATTTAACGTGTTGAGAACTAAATGCGATAAGCAGGGTATGTTTGAAAATAGGCTGTCATGGCCCCTTTAACGACTTTCACCTTTATGCCAGAATGCACGAAATCCTGCCAGAATCTGCCTAGCACCTTGCACCTCTATGTAAGAACGCATGAAATTCTGCTATAATCAGCTTAACACGTTTAACCTCTATGCGAGAATGCATTAAATCCTGCTATATTCTGTTTCACAACTTGCACCTCTAGGCAGGAAATAGATGAAATTAGGCT